>JAVSBV010113878.1:0-20864 GCA_033117975.1 Parotocinclus spilosoma
CAATGAAGTTCCTCCAGGACAGGTGTGATGTGATCAGATTTTTTAGTGCGGGTGAGGATCCTCGCGGCAGTGTTCTGAACTAACTGTAATGGTCTGAGTGTGTTTGCAGGAAGCCCATGTAATAGTGAGTTGCAGTAATCTAGCCGGGAGGTGACAAACGCATGCACCAGGGACTCAGCTGCAGAGGAAGACAGTAGGGGACGCAAGCGAGAAATGGTGCGGAGGTGAAAGAACGCTGACCTGGACAGAGATTTAATGTGAGGTTCAAACGTCAAAAAGGGGTCGAAAAGGACGCCGAGGTTCCGAACAGTGGTTGAGGGTGAGAGAATGATATCACCGATAGTGAGAGCAGGGTTCAACAGAGTGTTAACGGCTGTCTTGGTACCATTGATGATAATAATAATGATAATAATAATAATAACAATAATAATATAAACGTTATAATTAATTATTTTAATAACATTTTCAAAGAAAAAAATTAACTTTAGAATTTAATAGCCAGAAATGCTTACAGGATATATAAAAATATATTACAAAAATCTGGATGACTTATTTAAACTGCAAATTGAAAAGAAAATGACACATTTGAAAACAGTAATTCGTCGTGTTTCCAGCTGCCTGCAACCCTGAACTAAATGAATTCGTGGGTATAAAAATGAAAGGATGAATAAATGAAGGGAAATAATCTGCAGTGTTCTCTCTGGCTAATAATCTCGTCTTCATATTACATGTTGACGTATTCTCAAATATTCCCAAGGAGCACGTGCAGATACTTTTCACTAAAGGCACTAAAGATGAAAGTCGTTGAGGTAAAAACACATCCACATGCTACTGACATGTAACAGCAAATAATTTATACTTACCGCGGAGATGGCACGAAACGGCAAGAACTGTGAACAAAGACCAAGGAAAACATGCCATTGTGTTTTAAGAGAGTATCCTCAGACATTCCTCAGCTACTTTATCCAGAACTACATCAACACTATTTAATACAAGGTCTTAAACAGCCTTAAACGGTCATGACTTTCACTAGTTCACAGTTCCCTTTTTCAGAGCTACAGGTCTGTTTAACATAATATGGAAGGAAGTACACACAGTCTTTTTTCCAGGCTGGAGGAAACACGTGTCATGGGTTTCCTGTGCACAGACCAAGAAGGATTATGGAGCTTTGTTGGTAATATAGGTAATCAGGAAAGATATCTTAAGTCTCCCTTTTGCTGATATTTGCCAATAAAAGAGATTCCCTTGCTTATCTGGCACTGAATAAATAAACTGATTTTATGTTGAACCTTTTTTTGTGGTGACAGTATTTGGCAGACATTCATATCTGAAGGTACTTACAGATAAACTAAAAGTTATGGGTCTTTCTCACTTGTGCAATAACAGCAGCTTAGTAGAGTATGGATTTGGAGTATCAACCTAATAGTCATAAGTCTGGAGCCATAGCAGTATTAGACCCATGCATTAAACATTAAGCCATCGTTGTCCTACTCTTCATGATAAAGAAAGAGTTGCTGGGATCGAATGAGCCTTTATATCTATGAATGTAATGATGATGTATATAAGTGATAAGTGTATATAAGTTATTACTGTATATAAGAGCGAAAGGATAAGTCTAGATCCTGCATGTGTGTAGGTTTCTTGAAGCTGACATCCCAGCTGGTCCCAGAATTGCATTCACAGCTATGGTGTACAGGATAGACCAAGAGGGTCTGGACCATGAGAGACCGAGAAGTGTTTGGAGTTGGGACTTGGGATGGGAAACGCAGAAATACCCTGACTGAGGATCTCAGAACTGAAGGACCAGGGGATAGGAGATCTTACGTAAGATGAATTCTGAATTCATACAGCTGGGACTGATTATCTGTTGAAGACTGTTCATTCATTCAGTCATCGGTACATCTTTGTCAATTCATTTTTAAATAAATAAACCCTTTCCCAGCTGTATTAACACATGAAATTCAACATCAATGTCAAAGTAACATTTCAGGTGTTAAAGTGTAATTAATTATGGGACTGTGGTAGCCTAGTGGTTAAGGTACAGGACTATGGACCAGAAGGTCCTGGGTTCAAATCCCACCTCTGCCACAGTTGGGTCCCTGAGGAAGGCCCTTAACCCACAATTGCTAGGATTGTAAGAACGTATTAATTGTAAGTCACTCTGGATAAGGGTGTCTGCTGTAATGTGTGAACACCATTTGCCTCACTCAGTTCAACACGTCCCGTCTACATAGATTCTATCAATAAAATGCACCTATGTTTGTTGTCACTTGATTCCCAATGGTGACATCAGCAGACTGCTCACCCACACAACCCCTACACACAACATGTAGTCTGCCATCTGCCCAATACAGTAAAAACCAGAATTTATCTGTCAAGAGAACACTTATCTAACGTGCCATCGAGTGTGAGTATTTGCTCACTTAAGTCGGTTACAACAAGGAACTGCAGTCAGGTGCCGGTCCCAATGAGGCAGACAAGCATGCAGATAATCTTCCCTGAGACGGTTTCTACCAATTTGTTGAGGCAGCTGTTCGAGTGGCTAGATGATTTGCAACTGACGATGCTGGATGTGGAGGTCCTGGGCTGATGTGGTTGCACGTCATCTGCGGTTGTGAGGCTGTTTGAATGTGCTGGCAAATTCTCTGAAAAGCCTTAATAATGGGAGTAGAGAAATTCATCTTTATTTATACCTCTGGACATCGGTGTACATTCCTGTAGTTAACATGACAATTGCATGCTCCCTCAAAACTTGTGGTATGGCGCTGTGTGATAAAACTGCACATTTTAGAGTGGCATTTTATTGCGACCAAATTTAGACATATTTGTAAACATTTGTGAATATTTGTAAGAAAAAGCCCTTTTGTGCACATAAGTCTTAGATATTTGAGTTCAGCTTATGAATAATAGGACTAAAAACAAAAATGCTAGCGTTTATAATTATGTTCAGAATTGTCTCGCCCACAGGCGGCGTCAGTTAACGAAGCCGCGCCACCCACATGGTGGTTCTGGGCATTGTACGGGCACAAAGCCTTGAATGTGCACCTTCTGTTTTGTTCGTATTATGTTTTTGGTTGTTTGATTTGCCACGTACCCGGTCTGGAAGTCCCACTGCCTCGTTTTGCCTGCCATTATGTTTTGTGAATAAACCCGCTGCCTGTACTGCACTTCGCGTTTGTCTCCGCTATCATACCTGGCGTTACAAAAGGCTTCGCCTGCAAGGAGACAACAGTTGCAGTCCACGCTGACCCACGTCGCCCAGCCGCTGATGGCCGCCATTGTTTTTAAAGTTAAAAAGCTAGAGCGGAAGGAAGAGCAATCCCTAAACGCTATGTAGAGTTGTTTGTAAGGGTCTGTTGTATATTGTGAGCGTTGTTGGTGTGTTTACGCTTACTGTACGTTATGTGGCTTCATGAGATTGAGGTAGGGTATGGTATTGTTAGTATGATGTGTATGCAAGAGACATTTAGCAAGTTTGTTTCTCCTTGCTTTCTGTTTCTTCCACTTTGAATTGCCACCTACATGTAGGAATGAACTTGCATAGGCTAAAGGATAAGGATATGTGCTCTTGTACAGGTGGTATCTGCTGTCAGCTTATTTGCATCAGATGCACAGGGAAGAGTACCAGGAGATTCAGAGGCAAGATATATTTTCTTATGATCCTGACTCTGAGTCCCTTGAGTTGTCTTGAGGTGACGAGTTTCGTTGGCTCGTCTCCAGTATGCAGCAAAGAAGAAAGCTGAAGTGTGGGAGTATGAGTTTAAACTGTCTGTTTGTAAGTCGTAGTTAGAAAATGACATGGTTGTGTGAGCTTGGAGTTGAGGATGAAGGAGACTGCCTTTAAACAGATCTCTCTCTGCTTAGGTAAACACTGTAGAGGACCTTTCAGAGTCTGGTCAACGTCCTAATCATTCTCTGTTAGTTTTACCACCTGCTGGGTTACGCTCTTCCATGTTTTATGTTTGTAAAAACATTTCTTTGGTTCCACCTTTTTGTGAGACTGAAGTGGACACTTATTTCAGCATATGTGAGAGAATAGCATTGACATTTGGATGGCCCAGAGACATGTGGTCTGTACTACTGCAGTGCAAGTTGGTTGGTGAAGCACAAGAAGCTTGCTATATTATTGCAGGATAATTTACAATATGATTTGGTAAAAATGGCTATTTTATTTTATAAGTTAGTCCCTGAAGCCTTAAGAAATTTTCGAAGCCTTAAGAAACAAGCAACCCAGACACACGTTGAATTTGTACAAGAAAAGACAATTCTCTTCGATAAATGGTGTAATGCAAACAAGGTTGACAGTTTAGAGATGTTCCGTGAATTAATTCTCTTAGAAGGGTTTAAAAATTGCCTACCAGAAAGAATCATTGTTTATTTAAATGAACGTTCTGTTTTTACAGTTCATTCTTACACACAAACAGGTGTTTAAAACAGCCTTCAGTAGTCCAGAACAGATGTTGGGAGGGACTAGTAAATTTTCTCATGCTGGTAACTCTTCACCCCATGTTGGTGACACGCGAGAGTGATACCGTTGTCATAAAGTTGGACATACTGCTACAAATTGTGTAGCACTCAAAAGGAAGCTAAAGAGACAAAACAGACAGTACACCTGCTTGTACCAGTTGCTCTAATTGATTCTGTGCAGGGGAATGTGTTGGTTGATGGGTGCAGCACAATCTCCTATTTTAGCTAACATTTTGCCATTTACAGCTTAGTCGTTTTCAGGTACGTTTGCTGTATGTAAAAGACTAGGTATGGAGTACAATAAGGTCCCTTTGTATTCAGTGCAGGGTTTGTCAAGTTTAATTATGGTTCTTTTAATAATAGTTATTTTTTATAATTATTGCTGGCTGAAAGGTTTTTCCCATTTTAGAGATTGTGGATACACCAGTTTTGTCTTCCTTGGATAATGAAGCTCCTTATGTTTATCTTGCATGTGTTATTTCTCGTACTCAGTCTTGCAAGTGGCAGGCAGTAGTAGATTTATCTGATTCTGATTTATCTGATATGACTTGTGGTTCTGAAGATCAGTCGGTTCCACCTTATCTTAACGGTTTTGTAAAGGATCAGTCAGTGCAACCTAAGCCAGTGTGTCACGTCTGACTGCGCACACCTGTCCCGGATCAGCGAGGGCTATTCATAAGCTTCGCCCGCGTTCATGCGGTGCGAAGCTTTCCTTGTTACATGTTATGATTTGTATTTTGTTTTGCTTTTGACACAGGTGAGGTAGGATCTTCTATTGTTGTTTCCAGCCCTTTGATCCTGCCCGCCTGTTGTCCGTTATGTTTTTGTTCTGTTTTTCATTCAGTTTATTCAGTTTCAATAAACCTGGTTGTCGCCGCGTTTGCCTCCGACTCCTTCACCCGACGTGATACAGTGAAAGGTGAAGAAGCAGACATTGGGCTTAATTGTGAGACTTTCATTAACGCTCAAAAAGCAAGTATGTGAGAGTGCTGATGTTTGCCTTTTAGATTAGCATATAGCTTACTTTGTTAAGGATGGGTTGTTAATGTGCAAATGGTCAGAACTTAAAAACCCAGAATTAAATACTGTTCATCAGACTGTTTATAGTGTCATTCCTACAGTCTACAAACAACATGTACTAAAATTGGCTCATGATAATCCCTAGTCAGGGGGTCACAGAGATGTATAACAGAGTACTCAAATACTTTTTCTGGCCATAATTAAAGAAAGATGTTGCAGATTATTGCTGTTTCTGTCATGTGTGCCAGATTACAGGGAAACCAAATCAGGCTGTTTCTCTGGCCCCACTTTACCCAATACCTATAATAAAGGAACCCTTTGAACGTGTGCTCATAGATTGTGTCTGTCCTAAGACAAGGTTATTAAATCAGTTTTTGCTTACAATGATGTTTACAGAAACTCATTTCCCAAAGGGCAATTCCTCTTAGGAAAATTATCGCTTGTGTGATCATCCATGCACTTGCTAAGTTTTGTACTACATTTGGGTTACCCAAAGTGGTTCAGACTGATCAATGGATAAATTTCACATCAAAAATGTTTGCTCAAGTTATGAGAACTTTGCATGTGCAACATGTTGTTTTCAGTGCATGCAATCAAGAGCCAAAGTGTGAGGCGAAAATCGGAAGACGGAAAAAGGAGTCAAAAACACGGTAAGAGCAAAATCGTTAAGGCACTGTGAAACCTTGGACAATCTATGCCAGAGTCCTGAAAAAGAGCATTTATTTGGTAGTCAAACCCCAGGTGCAAGAGAAAGAATAAGAAATAAATGAGAAACAGATTTCAACCTAAAGACTTGGGATCAATTTCAGGAGTATTGGGTACCAAAGTTGCAGAGGTGAGCGGTTCTGCAACTACAACATTATGTTATAGCTCAAAACCTCTATAACAATTCTTAACTGTTTCCCACTTTTCTCAAAGCTTCGGAAGATAACTCTTTCTCTCCCACCACGTTCAAACACACTGCACAGACAAGCTTGTTGATTTGATCAAATCTTTTAGTTTGAGTTAGCACTTAAGCTGCTGCATTCTGCACTAGTTTATTTAGAGATTTACTAGAGCTTCCAGTAAGTAAAGCATTGCAGTAATCCAACCTTGTTGTTAGAAATGCATGAAGCAGTTTCTCCGCATTTTGAAAAGAAAATATAATTCTATATATAGAATTGTATAAAGTTTAGCAATATTATATAACTAAAAGAAAGCAATTCATGTGATGTTGCTAATATGCAAGGGAGAGATCTAAATAAAAAATTTTTTAAAGTTGAACTGGGTGTTATCAAACAGCCAGCTAGATTTGGGAGAGATATAGCCAACCTGTCTTTCATGGTGTTGCGTTCAACTAATAAAACCTCAGTTTTATCTGAGTTAAATGAAAGGCGAATAACATCCAATTTTTTTACTTTATTAACCCAATTATTACTTTTGCTGATGGTAAGGCCATCATTTAGATCGGCTGATATGTACAGCTGTGTATCTAAAAAATATGGAATCACTAAATTCTGAGTAACATTATGGAATCGCTCTGTAATTTTAAAACAAACACCTGCATCATATTAAATTAGTTGTCAGTTAAAAAGTGCTCACACCTTGGAGAGCTGTTTCACAAAGTGGATTGACATGAATCATGGTTCCAACACGACAGATGTCAGAAGAAACAAAGGAGAGAATTATAAAACTTCTTTAAGAAGGTAAATCATCATGCAACATTGCAAAAGATGTTGGTTGTTCCCAGTCAGCTAAAATCTTTACCAAGTACAAACACAATGGGAAAGTTGTAAAAGGAAAGCATACAGGTAGACCAAGGAAAAAATCAAGGAATCAAGATAGAAAACTTAAAGCAATATGTGTTGAAAACAGAAAATGCACCATAAAACAAATAAGAAACGGGAGTCAATGTCACTGATCGAACTATAAGAAATCGCCTAAAAGATAAGGGATTTACATACAGAAAAGCTAATAGAAAGCCATCAATAACACAAAAACAAAAAATAAAAAGGTTACAGTTGGCTAAAGTAAAGCAATCATGGACTGTGGGTGAATGAAATTTATAGAGGTGACTGCCTGAAGAAAACGTGCAAATTTCCACAGTCATTGATGATATGGGGCTGCATGTCAGGTAAAGGCATCTTCAATAAATGCCGAAGTCTACATTGAAATTTTTAACTCTTTTCTTATTCCATTAGTTGAATGGATGTTTTGTAATGATGATAATGCATCTTGCTATAGGGCAAATAATTTAAAAACTTTCCTTCAAGAAAGACATATAATGTCAATAGCAAGGCCTGCAAATAGTCCAGATCTAAATCCAGTTGACAATCTTTAAAATTGAAAAAAATGGTCAATGACAAGGCTCCAACTTGCAAAGCTGATCTGTCAACAGCAATAACAGACAGTTGGAGACAGTTGGATTGATGAAAAATACTGTTTGTCATTAGTTACGTAAAAACCTAAGAGAATTCAAGCTGTTATAAAAGCCAGAGGTGGTGCAACAAAGTACGAATGGTGCAGTGTTTTTTCATGATTCCATAATATTTTCCTCAGAATTTAGTGATTCCATATTTTTTCCTCTACTTGATCTAAAAACACAATTGCGACTGATTACGGCAATTATGGCTTTCGTTTTTTAAAATTGTTTTCTTAATGCCAGATGGTTGGATCTTCCTCCAAAAGTGGGGATTTCTTAATTTTGCCAGGGGTTGTATTAATAAATCATTAAGTAATAGCATCTACAAAGGATGGAGAGGTCTGTAATTTGTATTGTAGGTACAGTTAAACTCAAGAAAATCACATTGTATTAATTTTTAATAATTAATTTGCATTTTATTGCATTAATTAGGAATTTGGCCCTGTGCAAGATCTCACCTTGTGGGTTAAGAATAATTCTGAGAAAGGTCAGGAATCAACCCAGATCTATACGGGAGGACTTAGTCAATGAATTGAAGAGAGCTAGGACCATAATCTCAACATTAGTAAAACACTATGGCATCATGGATTAAAATCCTGCAGGGCACGCCAGGTCCCCGTGCTCACATCAGCAAATGTCCAGACCCGTTTGAAGTTTGCCAGTGACAATCTGCATTGAACCAGAGTCATGGGAGAAGTTTGTGTGGTCAGATGAGACCAAAATAGAGCTTTTTAGTATGTTTGGAGGAAGAACAAGATTAAGTACAACAATAAAAACATCTTTCCAACGGTGAAGCCTTGGGGTGAAAACATCATACCTTAGGAGTGCTTTTCTGCAAAAGTGACAGGTCGACTGCGTATTGAACGAAGGATGGTGGGTACACCTCCTCCACAACCATTAGGATAAGGGCATTAAACATAAATGTACCCAGGAGGGGAGACTTAATTTAAGGCTAAATATTCTTCGGGTCTAATCCAGGTTTTGGTAAGACAGATCAATTTATTTACAATCATTGTAAATAAATAATCATTATTTGCTTGTAAGAGATCTAATGTTAGGTAATCCTAGCTTTAGTTTAAGGTAGTTATTTCTATGAGAGCTATCTGTGTTTATCCTAATGAAATTACTAAAACAGAATATTTAGCTTATGGTTTAGCACATATTCAGGTAACAGTTTTATTAACATGTTTTAATAACTGGCTGGGTGACAATGCATATCTACCAGCCGACAGTTGGTTAAGCCTCCTTGTCTGATGCTTGATTGTCAGCTTCTACCTAACCCTGCCATAAGACTATGGGAAATATTTCAGAAGAAAAGAGCAACACCTTTCTGGGTATGTTGGACACCTTCCCATTCTAGAAGGCCAGGCTTACCATCAAAAGTTGTCCAATTATCTATAAAGCCCACTGTGTGTTTTCAAAGTACCACTTGGACAGACAACAGTTCAGCGATCATAACTTGCTGTAGGCTTGGTTACCTCGCCTCATTTGGATGGGGCCAGAGCACACTACTGTATCGGACATTGCATTCACAACTCTACTTCTAAAAAATTAGCCTTAGTGACCTCTGACTGGTGAAGCCCCTACATGAACACCTAGAAAATCTTTGACTATGGAGTTTACTTAGGCTTCCTATTATGTCTGGCACTCTGGCTCTCGGGATAGATGTAATGCTATCTGCAGATGTCATTAAAGGGGGTAAATCATTTTATGTGTCACAAAATAGTCACTTTACAAACAAAGCAATCCTCAGAAACAAGACTGGGAGCACAAGTGCAACAAGCGCTGATGTAGTGGAGCTATATATGCTGGGTATATTGCATTAAAATCTAAGATTAAACCCAGAAGCGGTTGTAGCCATAACCTTCCCAATTGATCAGGTACTGGGGATAGTGCCTCTGCCTTCTAAAGTACAATGCCAATTCCAATGAAGTTGGGAAGTTGTGTAAAACATTAATACAATTAAAATATGATGTGTAGCGGTATGTCTACACATATTGAGGTCATATATTTTTAGCACCGGAGTTTGTTAACACGGTGCTTGGGGGCAGACGGCTTATGTCCGCGCGTCGCCAGATGACCCCTTGGTCCGAAATCGGCACAGATGGGAACGCACTGTCGAGTCCTTCTTTTTCTTCGGCTCTAATACAGCAATTGGAGGTGTCGTCAGATGCAGATCTTCTCAGCCCAGCTCAAAGTTGCGTGCTCGATCTTCTAAAAATTGTTACATATGCCTAGGTTCTAAATTCAGCTCAGAAAAAAATTCATCTAAATTCAACTTCAACCGTAGCCACCGGTTAAAGGAATTCTCAACTGCAGTGTAAACTATGGCCGCGTATAAGTAATCGCAGCGTTAACTGAGCAAATATTGAAATTCTGAAGCGAAAGTTGACTTGGTAAGCTCTTCGATAAAGGAGAAGAGCGCGTGAAAAATAAACACGTGTGGAAACTAAGATAATAGCGAGTAAAACTTAAAGTAGGAAAGAAAAATAAACAAGGTAAATAAAACGAGAAACGAAGTGAAGTCAGACTTGTGGAGCCTTTGAGTTCCAGTAGATGGTAATTTGGATCTTGATCTGACTGGGTCGGACTCAAGAACTGACCCAACAACTGACTAAAGAAACTTTTCCATGCTCCTAGTTTTGAACAAGAAGCATTTGGGGGCAGAGCCTGAGGGGGGTCTAGTTTCAGCCAATGAGAAGTTCCCTTTAACTCTATCTGACTCCGCCTGAAAGATAAAGTTCCTTTTTCCTCAAATTCACCATAAAAAAATGAGTTTTAGTATTAAACATGGAGTATATATAATACCATTCAAAATACGGGAACATCACTGTGTTACTAATAAGCCTTAAATCCTCTTATTTCACTTATCGATTTGTCTGATAAGGTTACATTCATTAATGGTCACATGTAAATTGACTATAATTATGATAGAAAATAATACTACAAGTAATAGTCAGGTTAGCAAGAGTAACATAGCTTTACCAAATGAACACGGATTTTATTAACCCAGGGTTTACCATTACTCATTGGTTAATTCTTTATAAGTGTGGTTCCTTATCCCGAGTGTAGGCATGTTTGGTCTCGTTCTAAAGCTTCTCTGGGGTAGATACCCATGCTGTGGGGAACAAGAGGCAAAGTTTAATTTCCGAGGAGAATTAATAAAATTTGAAAGTTGTGTTCTGATCACTCCATGTGGATGTCTCTGTGCATTCCACAGAGAAAGGGGGGAAAGGACAACCGAGTGGTAGTCCTTTTGAAGTGGTAACTCCCTGATCTTTATCCGGGAGCAATTGATGGTCCTTGTCAAAATTTGCAATGCCAGATGTCCACGTGTCAACAAAATGCCATGTTTATGGCTTCCCTAATATGACGGTTTATGGCGTTTGGAGCCAAAGGTCCTAAGGTGAGCTCGGGGAGGACAGAAACCTCCCGTGGAGAGAAGAGGGCAAAGATAACTCCTTTCCTTCTCGTGAAGTTCAATTAGAGGTGAATTAAAGCTGGATTCGCTCCACTACAAGTGCTTAAGCACCGCCCTCTGGCGGCAAGTAGGGATGAAATAGAACGAGAGTTATGTATGTAACTACGGTTCTATGAGTCCCGAATGACCGCCAGAGCTTCTCTGTCACTCAGAATCCTTCCATTTGCAAGAACATTCTGTAGGAGCAGAGCTTCGGATGACGTCAAGCTATATAGCCTCTGACTAATCATCCAATTGGTCACAGCTGTGACCCTGTTGGTATTACAACTCGAACGGCGCATGTGCGAAGGGGAACATTCAGTGCTTAAGCACCGCCCTCTTTCGGGATTCATAGAACCGTTGTTACATACGTAACTCTCGTTTGCTCTTGTCACTCTTACACTATATAACTTTTGACTCAGCTTTCTGGTTAATTTGTAATGCTACTTACATTACAGCATTTAGCATTTAGAAAACATCTTTATCCACAGCGACTTACACCTGGTACAATCTAGAATACTTGTTAAAAATGCCAAGATGCAAGTACCCGAATAATTATTACCTTCAGCTGTTACAAAACAGTCTGTATAATGACTTGTTGCAACAGTATATCTGGGGTGACTTTTTGAAGGGAAAATATTAAGAGGAGCATGTGACTATTCATTTCCCAATATGCAGTTCTGACCTAATCTTTGCCCTATTCTGTTGTTTAAAGTATACTTACTGCTCACAAAAAGTAGGGGATATTACATTAGATTTTTGTGAGCAGTGTATCTGTCAACACTGAATAACCTGAATCAATCAGTGCTTTTTCTTCTAGACTTTTAAAGTCCAGAAGAAAATCAATAGCCTTATAGCCTCACTCCTTCTCATGGGACCTATGAACCAAGATTTCTTGGATAAACACTTACATACATAACTGCCATTTGTTTTCGTGTACATCTACCATATGTTCTTTATTACACAAATAATTGCACACTGCTTGAAACTGCAACACTAATGACAAATGTTAAGGAGTTATGGAAATTACAGGATTAATAGACATTAATTATATGCAAGTATGTTAAAAACGGATACAATATATTAAAAACATCTCAAATTGACAGAAAAATCGTTCAATTGTCTTACAACACTTAATGCATTTTTAAGTTTGATGTAGCTACAAAAGCTTTGTCTTAAATCTGTCTTTTATAAATTACAGATCCTGGCAACACCTGCTACCTTGAGTTGCATAACCTTCATTCAATATAAATGTTGAGGAGTGTAGTTCTGCACAATGCTTTGGTCACTCTATACTGTTCATCCTTGTAATGGGACTGAGTTGACATTGTGGGAGTAGGCTATTTTGATTATAGCTATATAGATAGATAGACAGACAGATACTTTTTTAATGTTTCAGTAGCAAGCTACATAAAATCAAGAGTAATCAAACAAGTATCCATAAAACAGACAACACTCAGACATGGTATTACAATGGGACATGCCAACAGATCATGAAGGTACATAGGAAGGTTTATAACAGTTACACTGTAAGGTTACTTGTATTAAAAAAACAATTAAAATTATCAATTATAAATAAGAAAGTGAGCTATAGTGAGCTAAAGTACAAAGGTGCAAATGTCCCTGTTGGTCTGTGTATGCACACCCATGAGTGCACACAAGTATGCACACATCAATGTGCTCACCCATATACACAGATATATACAGTACATGTGCCACAATTTTGTTACAGTCAGTCATCAGTTCCTTCTCACCTCTCCTTGATAGATTTAAGGAGCCTAGTGGCTCTGAAAAGGATTTTCTAAGTCTGTCTATAGAGTAGTCTGCCACTAAATACGCTTTTCTGTTTCAGAAAAGTTTTGTGCAGCCGATGGTTTTGATCGTCCATGACGGAAAGCATTACTTTTTTCTGTCACAGTAATACGTGTTTCCAACTCTGTTCCAACCAGCTTTCCAGCTCTTCTGACCAGATTGCTCAACAGGGTTGCATCCATCTTTTTAATGTTGCCCGCATCTCCATGTTTTTAGATGTATTTAATTGATAATGTTTAAACCAGCGCCAAGCAACAAGGAGCCAAGTTATCAAATAACATCCCATATTCTCTCTCCTGTCCATCATGTATACACTCAACAATTACAGTGTCATAAGAAAAAAATGTATTGTGGCAAGTCTCTGGCTGGTACTTGAAGTCTGAAGTGTAAAATGTAAAGAGGGAAGTCCCTTGTGGAACTCCTGTGTTGCTAACCACAGTCTCTGAGATACAGTCCCCCAGCCTGACATACTGTAGTCTGCCAGTTAGGTAGTCTGTGCTCCATATAAGTACAATGTAAGTAGAAGTAGAAGATATCATGCTGTACCCCTACCTTCTCTTTATATGCAAACTGTAGGGGTCTATAACATGCTTAGGTCTGATTAGATAAAGGGGCAGGTGTTCCATGGACTTGGGAAGTTAGTGCAACGTGGCCTAAAGTCATTAAGAACACTGAGACACCCAATTTTTGATATAAGAATTAGGCATTTTGTCCTCTACAGTGTAGAAACACTTCCCAGTTCACAAAATCCAGGACTTGAATAATTTTGCACACACTTTTCTAAGCTCACCTCTAAGTTGATCCACAGTGATTTATGGGTATGACAGAGGAGGGGTACTGATGACTTGGGCTGAAGCGCTGTTGCATAGAATGTGTGACAATGATGAAAACATGGCTGTGGTGTCTGTATTGACATCTCAGGAGAGGTGATAGTGGGTGTGTATTAGAGAAGGTGAAGAGTTAAACAGGAATAAGCCATAGGAGGAGCAGGATCATGGTGGGGGGAGGGTATGGGTGTTGCTGAACTGCTGAAACAGTACAATCAAAACGATTCATACCACCCTCATGTCATTCTCCTGCAACTTCTGTTCAACCTTTCTTCCATATGCCCTTTTTTATTGAGAATGTCCTTCACACTGCTGGTTATCCAGGTCTTGTTGTTGGTGAAGCAGCACACGGTTTTAGTGGGAACATGCAAGTGCAAGTTCATGCAAAATAGTACAGAAGAAACAATGACATTGTACTGACAAAATAGTTTGTGGTGTACTGCAGCTACAAATTAGGTTTAAAATAAAAATGCACTCTAATGAACGTGAACAGCTTAATACACTGCAAAAGCTTTCTAGACGTATAGCCTTTCCAGTCTGGAAACACAGGCTCAGCCTGGCAGTGGCTTGCTTACTAACTGGAGGATCATTCTTATCAGGTATCATGGAGTGCAACTATGGTAACCTAGTGATTAAAGTACTGGACTCTGGACCTGATTGTCCAGGGTTCAAATCCCACCGCTGCCAAAGCTGCCACAGTTGGGTCATTAAGCAAGACCCTTAACCCACCATTGCTTGAATTGTAAGAGTGTATGATTTGTAAGTTGCTCTGGATAAGGGTGTCTGCTAAATGCCGCAAATGTTAATGCAAATGCTCTATATCTGTATCATGTCCTTACAACTTGAAGTCATAACTTCTCATAGCTTCTACTATCACTTATTGTTATTCTTTTGTCAGTCAGATCATACTCTCTTTCCCTCCTGCTGATGGGTCCCCTCACGACAGTCTTGCCTTCTCTCAGATAATCTCATCCATCACACATTAAGAGAATGCAGGAAATCTTGGAGTTATCTTTAATAACCAGCTGAGCTTTTCTGCTCACAGTTCCAAACTGACCCAGACATGTAGGGACCTGCTCGACAACACCAGGAGAATTTTACCCTTCCTTTCCAGGGAAGATACCCAGTTGCTTGTCCAGTCTCGTGTTATATCAAAACTAGACTACCGCAATGTTCTTCTGGCTGGTCTTCCAGCCCATACAATCTGACCCCTGCAACTCATTCAAAATGCAGCAGCTCATCTGACTTTCAACCTACCCAAGTTTTCTTTATCACCCAATTGCTTTTTTTCAACAACAGCAAAAAAATAAACTCTCTCTCCTCTTTCCCTGGCTTATACAGTCAAGCTTAATTTTCAAGCTCCAGTCAATAAAGAGACATGTTGAGCATGTTGAGAGAGCAAGTTGAGAGAAATCCATTACCTTTTTATTTCCAATTATTTGAAAGCCATATGGCTGTTGACATGGCAAATGACCAGCTTTATTGCCATATAGACATAACTGATCTGACATAACTGACCAAATTCACTTTCATATTGCAGTTAAAAATCTTTTAACATGCTTTTTATAAACTCTATACTTAAGTAAGTTTTGCTGTGGTTCAGAGAAAAGTAGAGAATAGATAATGGAGAATACTGCAACGCTCTCTCTCTAATATTCCTGATTATTTTGGATCGTCATATGATCTTAATTTTAATTGTTATATTTAGCATATGTGTATTTAAAATTCAATAAGTTTTTATTTGTGTAGCTTAAATTGTTTACTTTCATTCTTACATATATCATGTTGGAATCTCAAGAAGTTTGGCACCCTTATTGAGTCTTGTTCCTCCCAAGGGTTTTCCTTGCCATATTTTCCCACGGCTTGCTCAGTTGGAAATGTGGGTTTAGGCATGTAAAGCTGCTTTAAGACAAATCTCTGTTGTAAAAAGCACTACAGAAATAAATTTGACTTGACATAAAAATGTGGTCATGTTTGCGCTCATTTGTGCTCTCTTACAAAGACATTATACATTTGATTTAACAAAATATGTCACAGTCAATTTATGTATGCTATAAAAAATACTTTAAAAGTCTAAAAGTGGATGTGTTACAAAACATCTAAAACTATAGCACTCGCTCTTTGTGTGTATAAAAACATTAACCACAAAATTAATGGTGTACAATCTTCGGAATGCTGGATCTATTAGGACAATGCAGGCCGAATTGGCTAGGACAAGTGTTAAGATTAGTTGTTTTAATGCTTTCCATTGTTAATTAGCACACATTGCAGTAATAGGTTTTATGAATGTGTGCTCACAGTTTCAAATCACCTTTGGTAGAAGGTTCTAATTGTGGTCAAACTCAATACAGAAAAAAGAGCCATCACAGTGTTTTGATCTTATGTTAAATCATTGAGCAACCCTACCACTATAATATAAAAATATAGTTCTATTTCCATAAAGATTGTTTGCCGGCTACTGAACTTCAGCATGATTCATGTGTGTAAATATATATATATATATATATATATATATATATTCATGCATGCAGTGCATTCAATCATTGTCACTTGCGAACACCCAATTAAATCCCTAATTAAATGCAAGTCTGTATTACAACAGTAATTAGAAAACTAGTACATCATACATTTAAAATGGTTGCCTACATTTGTTATCACAGTTAATTGTTTTCATCCAACTAAATCATTGGACAGGTGGCCTGGTGGTTAACGCTCTTACTTCACAGCTCCAGACTCTGCCTATGAAATTTGCAGCTTCTCTATGTTCGCAAGTGGTTTTTTTTCCAGATACTCTGGTTTCATCCCACATTCCAAGAACATTAATTATTTGGTGTTTCTTAAATGTCTCAGAATGACAGTGCTGCTAGTTAGGCCTCGGCTCCTGAGACCACGAATTGATTAACCAAGTATAAAAATGGAAGAATTAATGATGGAACAATGCATGGAAATGGGTAAGAGGAATTACTCGTCCAGTGATTTAGTTAATGAATCTATTGTTTGTTCACTGCTCAGATTCAGACAATTTATTTTTTTATGACAAGCAGCTGTTATTGGCCTAGCATTATTAAAACTTATGTGTGATAATACATGCTTGTGATAAACATTAAAAATTAAAATTTTTAAGGTACTCTGAATCCAGAGTTGTCTACCACATATGCCAGTTCATTGCTACCATGGAGCCCTCAGGCCTAACCGGGTGCTGTACAGGCATAATTGGCCATGTCTGTGGTAAATCAGGTCAAATAAGGCTCTCTCTGCTGCTGCAACTGCAGCCATGTAGCTCAGAGTGTTAAGCTTGCTGACCTTGTCCACTAAGGTAAAAAATAAATCAAAATACATCTATTTCAAGTGGTTCTAAACCATTGACATAATACCACCTCAAATGGATTAAATAGTTTACTGTTCTCACAAATAGCTAGTTCTTTTATTTTATTTTTTGCTGTTCAGTTGCAGTGTCTGTCCAGGGCAACAACAAAATGCCAAGAGCAGTAACAGTAAAGCACCAGCATGCTGTTTACACAGTCATGGCCAAATGGTTTGAGTATGGCAATGCAATGGTATGTTTGCCTTTTATTAACAGATTCATCCAGTTTAGGCAAAAAAATAATATTTATGGTGTTGACCCTTCTTTTTTTAAGACTTTTGCAATTCACCTTAGCATGCTGGATATCAGCTTCTGGGCAAAACCTTGAATGACGGCAACCAATTCTTGCCTAATTAGTGGCCAATTAGTTTGCCTAATTAGTGCCTAATTAGGCCAAAATTTCAGTGTTCTGCATTTTGCTTTCAAAATGTTAGTGCTCTCATTAATTTTGCCCTGTGACATGGTACTCCATCACACTGGAAAAAACATCTTCTCTGGACAATCATTTTTCCAGATGTACCAAACAGTATGAATGGGGCTTCATCAGAGAAAAGAGTTTTACACCAGTCCTCTGCAGTCAAATCCCTATACTTCCTGCAGAATGTCAGTCGGTCCTTGATAATTTTTTTTGGCAAAAAGTGTCTTTTTTGCTTGTCTTTTTGACACCACACTATACTCCAAAAGCCTTAGTCTCACTGTGCATTCAGCTGCACTTAGATGCACTCACACCTGTCCTCTGCCATTCCTGAGTGAGCGCTGCACTGGTGACGACCCTATCTACATTTACATTTACATTTACAGCATTTAGCAGACGCCCTTATCCAGAGTGACTCACAACTCATACAGTCTTACAATTCAAGCAATGGTGCAAGCTTGGCAGAGGTGGGATTTGAACCCAGGAACATCATGTCCAGAGTTTAGTACCTTAACCGCTAGTCTACCGCAGTCCCTAGTCCGTAGTCCGCAGTATCTAATAGCTGTAACTGTCTTGGGCGCCCTGATTTATCAGTGAATAACAATTTCTTCAAATCAGCAACCTTCCATGATTGATTGTCTTCAGCGTACTTTGACGTTGATTTCTTGTATTTATGTGTTATTGCTGTTTTTTGGTTTAAGTTTATGTAAATCCCATTCAATTCAGCTAACTTTGTATAGTTCTATCAAAAACATTGACATTTAGTTCAGTAATTTTCTATTTTATTTGTCTTGTTGTGCATTTTATGTACAATGAAGGCATGTTGCTTTGAGTTTTCATTCCTGATGTGTTATCACGTTTTTTTGAGGAGCACAAACATAAACTCATAAAGAAGTAATGCTTTTGTAATGGTTTCAAGAACATTCATGTTCCACCTTAATTACTACATGAATTCATATATTGCTCCTGAGGTAAGTCATGCATGGCACAGGCTCATTTTGCGCATATATAATTTATGATTATTCAGTCATGAAATACTGCATTAAATCGTTCCTCTGATGGTTTTGTCTTCATCTGTTAAATGTATTTTTATTCTCTTTTTACACAATTCATGCTGACCAGCTGACAAGGGAAAACCAAAATCTTTTACCACATGTCAATTTCCTTCTTCACAAAAACTTTTTTTTTCATTACACAAACCCAGCCCATTATGATTTATGAGCACTTCCTTTAAACTGCACACTTAATTGCATTTTTACTGATGTTTGTTTTAGAAATGCAAATTATAAGGTGACTCCATTTTGTCTTTTCTAAATATTGAGTAATTGCATATTTTTTATATGGATTTTTCCCTTTCCTCTTTGATCTGCAAAAAAAAAAATAATGAAAATAATAATAAAAAATAAATTTATTTAAATAAATTATATTAACGCTTCAGTGCTCAGTGATTAAACAAAAAGTTTGCTGTGTTATCTGTGATTTGTCTACATGCTATAAATTAAAAGAGCTGGGTAAACAACACAAGAGCCATGCTTTTGTTATTTTTGCCAGGGTAGCACTGTATCAACAAAAATACAAAACTCGAAAAAAACCCTGAATCCTACTAACTAACAGCCCATAATCTCAAGTGTATATAGAACTTGTGTTCGAAATGTAAATGAAAGACAGTATGTAAAATAGAAATACAGTATGTAGTGGATCTCAAGATTAGACACAAGCATACAAACTGGCTTTGTGCCATCGCAGATTACAATATCTGAATATGAATTACACTACACACTGTGAGAAGGGCAAAGGGCAAGAAAGAAACAGAGAGGGAAGATGATTAAAACAGTGATGGAAATAACAAATAGAAACTCAGCTGGTATGAATTCCACATGGTCCTGGAAACAATAATTTGAGATTCAGCTCCATGTTGGCATAATGGAATAATGCAATTCTCACAGATTTTTACTTTCATGCTGCAGATCTCTCATATTAACACATCCCTACAAATGTGTTCTTGGATTTACATCAAATGACTGAGAAGAACACTAAAGACAACAGATTGTCATGTTTACAAAGCCAGTTCTGTACATTACTTGCTGCATTATCATGCTTGTAGTACAGTGATGCTTGACAATTTTTAATCCTTGATAATTATAAATATTACCTAAAGCATCATTAACTGTTCACACATGCTTAAAAAAAGAAGACAAAGAAACCCAATTCAACAAATTTGTTTTAAATCATATTTATGCATAAATATAGAAATTCAAAAATTATAGAAACCTTCGATCACCACTCTAGCTATAAAATAATAGTTAATGGTGGTCATGAAGCAATGCACATCTTCAGTAACAGTGCATAAATAGGTTGTGGCATACCATTGATGATGTGTCTGTATTAACAGAAGTGTGCAAAGTAGTGTTGTAGTACACAAGTGGGTCTTGAGACTATAAACATCTTGGTCTTGGTCTTGTCTCAGTCCCATTGTAATTTGAACTCAGAAATTGTTTGTTGCCAACCTTTGGTATTGACTCGGATTCAGCTATTAAAAGTCTTGGTCTTGACATCTGATGTGGCCCAACCTTAAGGTCTAAACCAGTCTAAACATCATTTGTTAAATTCACTAACAACAATTTTGGTTCGAATGGCCACTTCCTTAAAATTAAATGGCAGTTAAATATTAAGTGTGTCAGTTAAGATTAAGTGTGTCATTATGCAGCCCTAATTCACAAATATATAGTTAGATGCTTTTACAAATAGTACATGCAGCACTCTTTTGAACTCTTTTGAAAAGGCACCTGTGCTAACCTCTGTACCACCACGGCACACCTTAAATTGTAATTATCTTTGCATTTATTCATTTTTTCTTTGCAAAGGTCAACAAAATAGACCAATAGACCAATCTCAAATCTACCTTTTCTCTCCAAAATATTAGAAAAAGCTGTTTATCAGCAGCTCTGTAGTTATCTCCAAAGTAACAGTATTTATGAAACATTTCAGTCAGGATTCAGACCTCATCACAGTACTGAAACGGCACTAATTAGGGTACTTAATGATCTATTAATATCATCAGATAATGGACGCGTTTCTTTTCTTGTTCTATTAGATTT
>JAVSBV010113896.1:0-20857 GCA_033117975.1 Parotocinclus spilosoma
TTGTATCCAAAAAACATAAAACCACGGCTGCCCAAATCATGGCAGAATTAAATGTGCACTTCAACTCTCCTGTTTCCACCAGAACTGTCTGTCAGGATCCACAGGGTCAAAATACACGGCCGGGCTGCTATAGATAAAACCTTTGTCTAAAACCAGGTGTTTCAGTTTCATTGTCTAACCCCTGTAGATATAAAATAATGAACATGAAATATGTTGAATTCATAATGTATATATAAATATATAGAGATGCTCTTTATTGCAGTCATTGTCGATTGATGTAGTTATATAGCATTTTTCTTCCTCAGCTGTTCATGTCCTCTGGGATTTGAAGGTCCTAGCTGTGAGATCAATATCGACGATTGTGAGGACAATGACTGTGAGAATGGAGCGACCTGCATCGATGCAGTCAACAACTATACATGCATGTGTCCACCTTATTTCACAGGTACTTGATCTTTATCCACAGCTCTGCACAGAAAACATATATAATATTTTTGCAAATGGGCCTTTTTGACAAATGAATTAAGTTGTGGGAACACTTGTGAATGTTAAAAAGCGGAGTTTAGTTTTTTTTATTTCCTTCCTGTTTAATTTGGCTTCTTGCTGGAGTGGTGTTAACGTTTTTTATTTAATTATTGTTTTATTTCATTCCTATTTAAATCCAACAAAATACTGTATATTTTTCCAAAAGGTTCCAAAATCGTAAGCATTGCTTCTTTGTTAAAGAGAGGTGGCATTTGTATGACTTCTCGACAATATGCAATGTATCTAATAAAAGTAGTATTTCTGTGACTTTTTTCTTCTTTTAATAGTTGGAGTAAATTGTGTGTTTTAGTCATTTGATGGATGGGCTGTTTAACTACAAAATTTTAACAACCCTGGTTCAAGTATAGATTCCTGATGTGTGACTTGGCATTTAAATAAATAGAAGTTAAAGTGGGACGGAAACAGATTTTGCGTTTATGCTACTCTATAACAGTCAATATTTCAGAAACGTTTTTAATGTGTGTCTGGGTCTCTGTGTGTGTTTGTGCATGTGTGTGTGCGTGTGTCTTTGTGCGTGTCTGTGTGTAGGAGAGATGTGCGAAGAGCTGGAAGATTTGTGTGCTCCTGAACGTAGCCCCTGCAAGCACCAATCTACGTGCCTTATCACAGCAACAGGGCCCAAGTAAGCTTTTATATGTGAAGCAGACCAGCTTTTTAAATAATATGAGTGGAAATCCATGAGGACCATTCTGGTCCAAAGCCGCTCTCACTCCTTGTTACCACATGTATCATTGGTATCTGTGTAACAGTAATGCACCATGATGTACTGACTACATGCCAGCACCCTTCAAGTTTAGCTTAGTTGAGTGCATTATTTGAATTCTCATTAGTTTAGCTTTTATTATTTGCAGTGTTAACCACTTTGTGTGTGTGCATCTGCATTAGGTGTGTGTGCGCACCTGGATACATAGGCGATGACTGCAGTGTGGACTATGATGATTGCCAGGAACACAAGTGCCAGAACAGTGCAGAGTGTGTGGATGAGATTAACGGTTACTCCTGCGTCTGCCCCAGAGGCTACAGGTTAGAAGCTTGTGTTTCATTTTACACGAAACAAATTGGTGTGTGCGTGTGTGCGCGTGTGTGTGTGCGCGTGTCCGCGTGCGAGCGCGCGTGCGTGTGTGTGTGTGTGCGTGCGTGCGTGTGTGTGTGTGTGTGTGTGTGTGTGTGTACACATTCTAAATTAATACTATATGGACAAAGGTATTGGGTCACACCTCAATCATAAATAGACAGACAGATAGATATTTACTGTATGGACAAAAGTATTGGGTCACACTTCTGTCATTAAATTCAATTCAATTCAGTTTAATTCAGTTTAATTTCTATTGCGCTTTTTACAATGGTGCATTGTCTCAAAGCAGCTTTACAATATTACATTATCTTAAAAGGCCAATCCCAAGTTGAGCAAGCCTAGGGCGACAGTGGCCAAGAAAAACTCTCTGAAAGTGGTAGGAAGAAACCTTGGGAGGACCAAGACTCAACAGGGGACCCATTAGGTTTTATTTAGCTCTATTGTTGCAGGTTTATAAAGAAAGCACCCATCCATGCCCCTGCTTTTACACAATTTGATTCTAAATTCATTATAAATTTTAAACGTGGTACTGTAACAGGATGCCACCGTTGTACCCTGTCAGTTTGTAAAATTGCTGCCCTTGCAGGTATTCCATGATCAGCTGTGAGTGTTAGCACTGAAGCATTTAGTAACCACGTAACTCAAAGATGAAGTGACAGACCACATGAAGTTACTGAGCAGGGTCACCAATACTCTGCTAACTCTGGCATTTACAAAAACTGAGCACCGGGAGCTTAATGGTGTGGGTTTCCATGGCAGCTGCATGCAGGTCTCACATCATCAAACACTTGTGCCAGTAGGATTGGTGTAAATCTTCTGCCACTGTTTTGGTGTTGCGAGATAAATCATGCTTGTCTATCTTGGAGTCTGACAGATGTGTCTGGTTTTAGTAAATGCCAGGAGAACGTTACCTGCCAGGCTGCGCTGTGCCAACTGTAAAATTTGGTGGAGGAGGGATAATGCTTTGTGAAAGGAAAAATGAATGCTTCAGCATACCAACTCCATATTAATAGCTGTGTATTTAAATTAGGATGTCATGTAGATGTGTGGGCGTCCCAATACTTTTGTTCATATAGTGTATATATAAAACAATATGCATGTCACCCAAAACAGAGTATCTTATAATTAACATATCCTCTTCCTAGTGATTTTCCTAACTTAATTAACTTATTAATGTCATCCTACTTTGCCCTGTTTGTAAAAGTATACAGATAACAAACACACCTCTGTTTTCTTTCTTTAGTGGGCAGCTCTGTGAGGTGCCACCAGCACCCCGCTCCCCCTGCCAGCTGGCTGAGTGCCAGAACGATGCACCCTGTGTGGAGAGGGCAGGTCGGGCTCTGTGCCAGTGTTTGCCTGGCTTTGGCGGCCCACGGTGCGAGAAGTTAGTCAGCGTCAATTTCGTGGACCGGGATTCTTACCTGCTGCTGAGTGACATGAAAAACTGGCCTCAGGCCAACATCACCCTGCAGGTAGAGTTTGTTTATCGGATTGTTCAGATGTGGGTCTGTTTTATTATTTGTTTAGATTGTATAAGTCCTTATGATAGAGAGAAATACACAAACATTACATAGGGTTGTATTTATCTAAACGACCGATTATGCTGGCAGCAGTGCAATGCATAAAATCATGAAGGTCCAGCAGCAGAACAGAGAAAAATGTGATCTCTGTGATTTTGATCATGGTTTGACCCAGATGGTTTAAATCCAAGGACCCAGCATGCTTTTTTAACAGTCCAGGCTAGTGCGCTGGTGGCACACTTTTGCGTCAATGAATCATCACTTGAATGCCACAGCATATCTGCAGACCATGTGTATGTGCTTCATGCGCACAATTTACCATCTTTAACTGGTTACTTTCAGTTCGATAATGAACCACGTGGCAGAGCAAAAATCATCTCAAGCTGGCTTCATTAACGTGACGATGTGTTCTTCAGGAGCCTTCCCAGTCACTGGATCTGTATCCAGTACAACACCTGTGGGATGTGGTAGAAGTGTGGTAGGATGTGGATACAGATCCAGTGCAAATATGGAACCTGTCCAGTATTAGTGTAGCCTGAGGGTTAAGGTATTGGACTATGGGCGTGAAGGTCCAGAGCTCAAATCCCACCTCTACCAAGCTGCTGTTGGGTCCTTGACTCTTATGCCACAATTGGTTGGATGGTGAGTCGGTTGTAAGTCTCTCTGGATAAGAGGGTCTGCTAAATGCATGTAATGAAGTGTAATATAGTGTTGCTAATGAGGTGTATATACAGTAGATTCCGGTTAATTGGACCACCGGTTAATAGGACTAGCCGCTTATTCGGACCAAATCCTAAAGTACCGAATCAAATCCTATTATATACATGTAATGTTATTCACTTATTTGGACCAAAATTCCGCTTAATCGGACCAAAGAATGTGACAGCGAATAAGAAATATGTAATATCCGTGGTTACCAAAGAAACTCTTCATCTCTGGCATCACTACAACGCTCCGGAGTTTCTCTCCAGCCCTCTACTGCCACCTACAGGTCTTTGCCTAACATTTCCATTTATAACAAAAAAGAAGCCACATGTCGCCACTTAGTCAGAGCTAAAGCGCGTCAAATCACACTGGAAAAGTTCTTCAAACGTTGACTGGAATTTAGTAAGAACTTGTTTTTTACAGTATTATGCTTCACATGCTGAGTACCTATACATTGTGTTGTAGATCGTTCAAAAAAACTTGTTTGCAAATTTATTTTTCAATCAACAAAAGTTCATAAGCAACAGTAGTTCTTGTTTGTACGTTCGCTATACGTGTAAATTGCACAATAAAGGTTTAAAAAGCATTTAATATGCATAGCACGTCCCGTCTTGTAACATAAGGCATGTTCGTTTAATCAAACTAGCCAGTTATTAGGATCAAAGCGCTCGTGTCCCGTTGTGGTCCCATTAACTGGAATCGACTGTACTTTGCCATTCGTGTACTCGCTTGTTGATAGCTTACATTTGGAATAGGTTACTTGTGCCAGGGGATTGGGAATTGGGATTGGTCCAGGGTTCAAATCCCACCTCTGTCACAGTTGTGGTCCTGAGCAAGGCCATTAACCCACAATTATTTGGATTGTAAGACTGTATTAATTGTAAGTCGCTCTGGATAGGGACCACTGCTAAATACCGTAAATATGATTGTGTGTATAACTTTCCGCTACTTATTTATATCAACATGTAAATGGTGTTTTCATCTAAATGTTTTCGTGTTGTAAATGTGCCTGTCCTATTGCAAGTAGTACTGCAATGTTTATTCCATCATACCTATATATACGCTCTAACCTATAATTATATAAACTGGTTCACATTCAGTCGCTGAGTCTCTCGCTGATCTTCCATGTTGTTTGTAATCATGGCTACCAATGCATTTTTGCCTTCTGTCAAGCAAAAAGTATCAGGTCCATCACACCAGCTTCATAAGTGTTACAGATTTTCCATATGGAGGATTGTAAGAGTATATTACTGTATTTATAAATGCCATTAATTAAAAATGTGGTGACATTAAGAATGCTGTGTAGGTAGTAGCTACTCACTACTCGCGCCTTGAGTGGTATCTGATGCATTTATGTATTATTTGCATGCAGTTTTCTTCTGAAAAAAGCTTTTATATTATCATTGCAGTGGCATGTCTATACTACGTAACTACAGTAACTCAAAAAAGTGAGTACACCCCTCAGCTTTCCATATGACAACACTGAAGAAATTACACTGATATAATGTAAAAGTAATCCGTCTACAGCTTGTATAACAGTGTAAATTTGCTGTGCCCTCTAAATATCAACACACAACTATTAATGTCTGAACCACTGCCAACAACAGTGAGTACACCTCTAAGTGAAAATGGCCAAATTGTGCCCAATTAGTCATTTTCCCTTCATGGTACCACGTTAGTGTAACAAGGTCTCAGGTGTGAATGGGGAGCAGGTGTGTTTAATTTGGTGTTGTCACACTCACAATAACTTATACTGGTCACTAGAAGTTCAACATGGCAAAGAACTATGGGGATCTGAAAAAAATAATTGTTGCAAAACATAAAGATGACATAGGATAAAATAAAACTTCCAACACCCTGAGAGTGAGCTGAAACACTGTGGCTAAGACCATACAGTGGTTTAACAAGCCAGGTTTCACTCACAGGCCTCACCAGGGTCTACAAACAGGTTGAGGGTACATGCTCAGCATCATACCCAGATGTTGGCTTTTGAAAATAGTCGTAGGAGTGCCGCCAGCATTGGTGCAAAGGTTAAAGGGGAGGGGGGGTCAGCCTGTCAGTGGTCAGACCATACGCCACACTGTACCAAACTGCTCTGCATAGCTGTCATCCCAGAAGGAAACCTCTTCTAAAGATGATGCACAAGAAAACACAAACAGTTTGCTGAAGACAAGCAGACTAAGGACATGGATTGCTGGAACCATGCCCTGGTCTGATGGGACCAATATATTGGTATTTGATTGAGATTGTGTCAAGCATGTGTGGTGGAGGAGTCAAATGTGTCTTGTCTACAGTCATGCATGATGGTGGGAATGTCATAGTTTAGGGCTGCATGAGTAGGAGTAACAGTTCTTTGAAGGATCTATGAATGCCAACATGTACTGTGACATACTGAAGCAGAGTATGATCTCCTTCCTTCATAAAATGGGCCACAGGGTAGTATTCCAACATGATAACAACCCTAAAAATACCAAGACTGCCTTGCTAAAGAAACTGAGGGTAAATGTCAAGCATGTCTCCAGACCTAAACCCTACTGATCATCTGTGGAGGTGAACAAGGTCTAACATCCATCAGCTCTGTAATGTCATAATGGAGGTGTGGAAGAGGATTTCAGTGGCAACCTGTGAAGCTTTAGCGAACTTCATGCATAAGAGAGTTAATGCAGTGCTGGAAAATAATGGTGGCCACAAAATATAACACTTTGGAAACAATTTGGCTATTTCACTTAGGGGTGTACTCACTTTTGCTGCCAGTGGTTTAGACATTAATGGCTGTGTGTTGAGTCATTTTGAGGGAACAAAAAATTGACACTGTTATCCAAACTGTAGAATGACTACATTGTACATTGTATTAAATCGTGTCATATCTGTGCTATGAAAAAATAAAATAAAACAGTTACAAATGTGAGGGGTGTACTCACCTTTGGAAGATACTGTATACGTCCAGTCCATGTCCATTTGATGCGGATATGAGCGATCACCCTTGCATTGTAATAACACTGATGGACTGGTGTCCCATCCAGACCATATCCCAATTAATGAAGCCAATGAATTCTGGGTTAAGCTCTAGACACCCCCAACCCTGGGAAGGATACACAGGGTTAACACCAGTGTGACCTTCATAGATCCCTGGTTAGATTTCATGAGTCAGACTCTCTGCCTGTGTGGGATTTGCATGTTCTCCGCATATCTGCATGGGTTTCCCCCAGGTACGCCGTTTTTCTCACACATTCCGAAGACAAATGTGTTAAGTATCTGACCCAGTGTGAGTGCGTGTGTGCCTTGAGCATGCAGGTGCCTTGTGACGGACTGGCACCCAATCTTTAGTTGGATCCTGCCTTGTGCACATAATTAAAACCTGTCCCTGGTGTCAGATTGGCTAAAATTAACCTCCGCTACAGTGTATTCTGAAAGTGTAATTAGCTTGGGTTACCAAGATACTAACAAGCTGAATTTCGTTTTCAAGTTCCAGAGCTGTGGGCTGTTATTCATATCAGTTCAGGTTCAGTTTCTTACAGTACTTTAAGATGAGTGACCTGCGTTATCGGTTCAAGCACGAAAGCTCCAGCTCCTCTGAAAAGGCTGCAAAGGTTTCTTCAGGCTGAAGAAGTTCAGCTGTGGTTTGAGTCGCGGAGGCTTCTCTGGAATAACTGCCGCTTCGCTCTCAGGTGTGGGAAAGCGTCTGAGGTAGATGTCAGGATGGGATCTCTGGAACTGGGGGGGATATTACATTAATAAGCAAAATGTCAGAATTGTTGTAATACAAATTAAATATTTAAAATATTTATGTACCCCTGAATCAAAGCTTACAGTGGGGAAAATAAGTATTTAATAAACTTTTGCAAGTTTTCCCACCTACAAAGAATGGAGAATTTAATCGTAGAAACACTTCAACCGTAAGAAAATCACACTGTATGATTTTTAAATAATTAGTTTGCATTTTATTGCATAAAATAATTATTTGATCACCAACCAGCAATTCTGTCTCTCACAAACCTGTTTTTCTTTAAGAAGCCCCTCCTATTCTGCACTCATTACCTGTAATAATTACACCTGTTACCTGCATAAAGTTGTCCACACAACCAATCAAGACCAAAAAGCTGTATAAGGACACCAGGGACAAAATCGTAGACCTGCACAAGGCTGGGATGGGCTACAGGACAATAGGCAACAGCTTGGTTAGAAGACAACAACTGTTGGTGCAATTATTAGAAACTGAACAAAAAACACAAGATGACTGTCAATCTTCCTCGGTTTGGGGATCCAGGCAAGATCTCACATTGTGGGGTAAGGATGATTCTGAGAAAGGGAATCAAGGAATCAGTCCAGAACTACATGAGAGGACCTGGTCAGTGGCCCAAAGAGAGCTGGGACCACAGTCTCAAAGATGACAATTAGCAACACTACACCGTCATCGTTTAAAATCCTGCAGGGCACTCAAGTCCCTGCTTACGCCAGCAAATGTCCAGGACCGTTTTAGGTTTGCCAGTGACCATCTGGATGATCCAGAGGAGGCATGGGAGAAGGTCATGTGGTCAGATGAGACCAAAACTCCATTTGCCGTGTTTGGAGAATGAGTACAACCCTAAGAAAACCGTCCAAACTATGAAGCATGGGGGTGGAAACATCATAATTTCTGGGATATTTTGCTGCAAAGGGGAAAAGACGACAGCTCCGTATTGAAGGGAGGATAGACAACATGTATCACGAGAATTGGGCCAACAACCAAAATTCCCTCAATAAGAGCATTGAGGATGGGTCTTGGCTCGGTCTTCCAGCAAATCCCTCCCAAAATATTAAACATTACCATGATATCCCTTTTGCGTGATATATTGTTAAACCATACTGTTTAGCCATTAATGTGACAGAATCAACTGTCACAGAGTAATAAGTAAAGTAGCATAAAATGGTGTTGCTAATAAAATATTACCTTTAACAATTCTATTCCCCAAAAGGCTAACAGTTCTATATATGGTATGTAGAATGCATAGTCATTAGGTGACCATTTCATCCTATAACTATTGATGCCTCAGTCAAGTAAATGGGGAAAAAAATTAATTCAGTAGTTAACTGAGCATCAATGTAATGCCTTATTATTATTACAAAAATCTGTATATATGAATGGCTTACCATCTGTTTAACATGGACACTTTATTAGGTACACCTTTTTTATTAGGTACACCTTTTATTACACTTTATTATTATCAGTCTTACTTCCCAGATAGATGCACTTTCTCAGTTTTTTTCTGACATACTTTGTTCATCCCCTTTACTCTGTTCTCTAATGGCCAGGATCAGTACAGATTAGGTACTACACTGCTCACAAATTAGGGGATACTTAAGTATGGGCTCTTTCATTTTTAAATATCCACTTATTTTTGTGAGCAGTGTAGTTGGGTGGTGGATCATTCTCATGCAGTGACACTAATGTGGTGGCAGCAGTGCTGCTGGAGTTTAGATTTTGGGTTCACTGACTAGGCACTGCATTACTAGACATTTACTACACTGCTCACAAAATTAGGTGAAAAGTTTATTTTGAAATATTTTTGTGGGCAGTATATATTGCTCCGTCTTGTAGATGTAAAGTCAGAAACAGTAGCTAATTTGTTGTTGTACAGTTTGTGTTAGTCATGCTCTAATCATTTAATAGTGCTCACAGGATTGTGGTGGCTAGACATTTATGGTTGGTGGACTGTTTTCAGTCCAGCACTAACACTGAGGTGTTAAACTCCAGCAGCACCGCTGTGTCTGATCCACTCGTACCAGCTCGACACACACCACCACATCAGTGTTATTGCAGTACTGAGAATGATCCACCACCCAAACAGTAACAGACATGTGCTTGTCCTCTGGGGGTCCTGACGAAAAGGAGAGAAACAAACGGAACTACAGTTTGTACTTGTAAAACTAAAAGTGCTTCTTTATGGTAAGTAGAAGTCAAGTGAAGACTTATGTGGGCTTTTTTTAAACATTAAAACTCTCCCAGTTTGGAAACCTGTATTACACAAGCAAAATAAATCACCACGAGACAAAGCAAGTTCCGGTAGTCACCTGTAGTCACCACGAGACAAGCGAGTTTAAACCATTATTTGAATTATTAGATGTACATTAACATTAGCTTTGGCAAATAATGGAGACTACACCAGATGTACCAGTGGTTAATTATAATTCAGTCATCCAATTGATCTAATTATGCATATGGTGCTTTGTTAGCAGTTTAAATTGAGAGCATGTGATTGGATCATTTGTTTTATAAGCGTTAATTTAGTCAAATTAAACCACAGCTCCTTAATCAACTACCAGAGATACTTAGCCATTTATTTCTAGAAAGGTAAAAGTAGTGTATAAATGTGGCACATACATATATAAAGTGAACAATTCACTTTACCTTCATTCTCCTGCTAATTTGCCCTTATTGTATACAGTATATAATGTAATACAACCTCAGCAATGTTCTTCATCTGTTACTATTATAATGTTCAATAATGAGCAGGTTGCTACCTTATCAATTTGCAATATATGCCGAGCACGTCAGTAATTATGTCCCAGTGCAATATATGCAAATGTCTTTGCATTTTTTATTTTATAATTTTGGTTTAACACCACAAGTGCTAAACCCTGTATATTATGTTCCCCTTCTTGCTGCTGCGACAATTCAAATTTCCCCTTGTGGGATAATAAAATGCGGTCTTATCTTATCTTAAAACCAAATGCTAAAAGCAAACAACTCTGAAGCAACCAGAAAAAAATGCATTACACACGTCAAATAAATGGAAGCTTTTAAATTCGTTCCTCATAGGGTTCTGAACAGCCAGGGTTTCCCATGTTATTATACGTTCAATGCTGGCAGGCTTCCATTTGAAGTCATAAGTGCTTTTCGTCTGTCTTACCTTTACATAATTTAGAAGGCTTACCTAATTTACAACCACAAATCATAAAAAGTTGGGACAGTATGGAAAATGAAAATAAGAACAATAGAAGTGTTCATATTTCATGTATTTGTGTGGTCAACTTTGTTTCATTCGTTATTAAATATGCATTCTTGCATGTCAGGCCTGCAAAACATTCATGTTGGGACGGGGCAATTTGAGCTAGTGATGAAAAACTAAATCATGTGATTTTAATTGTGGTGAGACGGTGGTGGCCTCCATCTAGCACCACCATTCAACAAAAGCTAATAGAACCACATGGAAAAGGGATTACTTTATCACATTTTAATCAAGTACTACAATTCAGTTACATTCACAAATACCACTTAAAACCCTCGTTACCCATGTCCAGAATCAGCGTCAACTTCTCTGGGCTCTGAGGCATCTAGGATGGACCATCACACAGTGAAAATGTTTACTGTGGTCAGATAAATCAGTATTGCAAATCTATTTTTGAACAGGACCATCCAGACTGTTATCAGCAACAAACCCAAAGTCAGAAGCTGCCATGGTATGGGCTTGTGTCAGTGCCCTTTGTAGAGGTCACTTACACTTCTGTAATGACAGCATTAATGCAGACAAGTACAAAGTACATTGGGATCTTGGGAACATATGCTGCCTTTAAGACGTCATTTTTTCCAGGGATGCACATGAATTTTTTAACAGGACAATGCAAGACCACATGCTGAACACATTACAAACACAAATCTGCAGAAGAAGAGTACAGGTACTGGACTGGCATGCCTGCAGTCTTGACCTGTCCCCAGTAAATAATTTTGTATTCAAACCTAACCTAAAAGTAATAAAGTTAAATAAATTACTAAATAAATACAATTGTGGATTGTGTTAGATCCTATTTATTTAAAAAATTAGGAGCACCTGTGCTCCTTGGTAAAATAAAATAAGCTCAAATATAATAAATAAATAATAAATGTCAATTATGAAAGTGAATTTCCATGTTTCCAGTTTCTCCCTCCTTAACAGTGCAGCAAATGATGGCACTGGGCTCCAGAGTTAATTCTCTTGCTAATTGTATGGCCAATAATTGGTTGTTTGGACCTAAAATGGCTTAAGATTGAGCAATTTAAGGTTTGGCCCGTATCTTTGCCTGGAGTGCACTTTAGATTTGCTTACACAGTGGGTAAATGCACAAACATCTAACTGCGGATTACAGCGATTTCTCTGCAATCAGGACTGACTGTACTCATGTTTCTATAAGGCGGCTGGTCTGAGTGCACCCTGATTAAAAAATACTTAAAATAAAAAAATATCAGACAGCCTCCAAACTGCACTTTGATGTTGATCTGTACAGTGTAAGCAAATCTGATGTAACAACTTGAAATGAATCATAACAGCCAATATGGTGAAAAGGAGCTTTTCAACACACTCCTATATAGGAATATAGCATTTGTAAGCGCTGCATCACAAATAGCTTCCCTCTGATACAATACTTTTTTATTCCATTCCCTGATCTACATAAGGCAGAGGCGGGAAGCTACAGGCATACAGTCACTTCTACCTACTTACTCTTTTACCATTCAAGTGCAATCTAAATTGCACCCAACTCATCACATTTTACATTTACATTTCCAGCATTTAGCAGACGCCCTTATCCAGAGCGACTTACATTTCATACGGTCCTACAATCCAAGCAACGGTGGGTTAAGGGTCTTGCTCAGGGACCCAACCATGGCACTTTGGTGGGATTTGAACCCAGGACCATTAGGTCCATAGTCCAGTACCTTAGATCAGAACCACTAGGCTACCACAGTCCTGTATTGTATGTATCACATATTTCCAAGAGAATGGAAGAGGGAAATTTGTAATAAGAAAGCAATACATTTTTTTGCCATAGATAACAAAGCATCCAGTACATATGTACTATATTGCCAAAAGTATTCGCTTGTCTATCTGCATGTGAGATTGACTGGCATCCCATTCTTAATCCACAGGCTTTAATATGATATCACTCTTTGTAGCTGTAAAAGCTTGAACTCTTCTGGAAAGGCGTTCAGCAATATTTAATCGTTTATGTATTTGAATGTTTGTCCATTCTTTCAGAAGCGCATTTGTGGGGTCGGACACCACGACTGTGGTGGCCTAGCAGTTAAGGTACTGGACTTTGGACCTCATGATGCAGGGTTCAAATCCCAGCTCCGTCAAAGCTGCCATAGTTGGGTCCTTAGGCAAGGCCCTTGACCCACAATTGCTTGGATTGTAAAACTATATAAGTTGTAAGTCGCTCTGGATAAGGGCGTCTGCTAAAATGCTGTAAATATAAATGTTAGATGAAAGGCCTGGCCCACATGTTCTAACTCATTCCAAAGGTGTTCTGTCAGGTTAAGGTCAGAATTTCTGTGGAGGCCAGTCAAGTTGCTCCACACCAAACTCGCTCACCCATGTTTTTATGGACGTTGCTTTGCGCACTAGTGCACAGTCATGTTGGAATAGGAAGAGACCATTTCCAAACTGTTCCCACAAAGATAGAAGTTAAAAATGAAACTGAACTGAAGATGAACACTGAAAATTTTGACATGCTGAGCATTGCTCCTAAAGAGGAACCTCACACTATCCTTCTCCACCAAACTTGCCACAATGCAGTCACCCATGGACCTTTCTGTTGGCAACTGCCAAACCCAGACTTGCCCTTCTGATTCCCAGATGGAGAATTGTGATTTTTGAGATTCTGAGTAAATGAGATTGTGATTTACTCAGTCCAGAAACATGTCTTGAGTCCAGTGGCAGCGTGCTTTACACCACTTTTTCACACCGTCCATTGCTGTGTGTGAGCATCATTATCCTTCTGAAAAATTCCAGTTGGAATATCTGCTGTGAGAGACAACACCTGTGGCTGCAGGATGTCCTCTTGTACATATCTCTGATCTGTTAGTATGCCTCGTGTCGCTACTAGGAGTGACCGTCTGTACAGCTTCAAAGTAAAGGCAGGGCTAAAGTGCTCATCACAAGGCTTTCATACTGTAACCTGACAGCCATCAGATCCCAAACAGAACCTGGATTAGTCACTAACGATGATACAGTTCCATAACTGCAACAAAGGCATTAGAGGCTGCTGGGCAATGGCAGGGCATGTAGTGAGTGCCTTGACAACAAATTTCTTTCAGTTAAGCTCCTGAGGACTGTTCAGGCAGAGACAGAGGTGTGTAGTGACAATCTGAACTGATCAAATGCTAACGCTACCCATTCTAGTCCTGACCTTAATCAAATAGAAACATTGTGTTCCTACGAGGAAACACACCAACATCTCAACAGCTGAAGGTGTTTTGTAACAAGACTTAAAATTCTATAACTAACTGACAGAAACATTTTATTATTAAGCAGAGATTCCTGCACAGCAATGCAGCTGAAAAATTGAGGTATATAATTTACTATTTTATATATATATAATGTATAATTTTTAGGTAAAAACATTACCTAAAATACTGCAAAAAGTATTTATTAGCTGTCCCTGGTCTCTAACGTTACGTTTTACAATAAAATACAATGATTAAAAGCAGTCAGGAATCACATGTTCATTGCATTTGCGTTCCTAAATATCCAATCCTCGCATTAAATATTCTTGTTCATTAAAATCCATAATATTTTACTATAAAATACATTAATACGTTCTCTTACCCTGACACACTCCCACTTCTGTAAATGGAACAAACCACAAATAACATGATCAACAGGAAGCCTTGTCATCTGGATCTTCTGAAGATCGAGGGAAGATCAAAAGTAAGTTCTGTATGTTGTAGCCATGACTAAGAAGGTCATCCTCAACTACCTAACCTTTTATTGAAAATAGTTTCGATTTTTTTTGTTTACTGTAATCGTAGATGTTATTTTTTGTCATTTAAATGTGCCAAGTGTCCTAAGGCTATAAAATGTCTGTTCTTATTTAGACTAACATGACCTACCAGCAGCAGTAATGGGAGAAACCACACATACATTCATTCATTCTTTTATTATCTTCCACTTAGTAGCCGGTACCCACCCGGCAGCTCAGGGCGCAAGGGCAGGAACGACCCTTAAATGTGGTGCCAATACATTGTAGGGCGCACACACACACACACACACACACACACACAAAAAGGGCCACTTTAGAGACACCAATTAACCTAAGATGCATGTCTTTGGACTGTGGGAGGAAACCGGAGTACCCGAACTAAACCCACGCAGACACAAGGAGGATACACAGACTCCACCCTGGAATTGAACCCGGAACCTTCTTGCTGCGAGGAAGTGGTGCTACCCAAAGAGTTGCCTCTGGGAGAAACCATGTAAACATTACATAAAAGTTGCCAGAGACTGACCAGTGCTCATTGTGAATAGTTAAATGTGATATGATTGAGTGTTAAACTACAGAAAATGAGGTTTACGTTTTCAGATTTATTACAAGTAGGTGGCATCCAAAAGCCGAATGGTGGTGCTTTAGGTCATATTTATGCAGAAATATAGAAGATTCTACATAGTTCATAAACTTTGCAGCACCGCTGTAGGTAAAGCTGCTTACATCAAATGAAACTAAATAAGCTTCAAAGCTGCTTAAAGAAACAGACTAAGTTTGACGTAGTAAAGGCATCACTTGTGACACAGCAGTTACACTTTACCTCTTAACCAGACAGGTAAAGGTAGATTTAATGCTGTGGGAATTAAATTTAAATCCGATTAAACGTGTAATGCTGTAGGTGTCAATAAGGCACTTTGTACATCAGAAATCAGAAATACATAGTGTAACTTTTAACAATAGTGATGTTTGTCGCATGTTGGCATGTTTGTAAAGCTGTGTTTAACTGGACTGGATGGACCATTATAATCAGACATAACCTACTGTATGCTGGGAGTCGACAATATGAGATCTGTCCTCTCACAAAGTCTACACTATTTTGAAGTGAAAATCCTGGACGATGACACGCTCGCGTGCTCGGTAAGCACAATCATGAAAGGTAATGCAAAACACAATGCAAAGGGTACAGAAATCTCAATATGCCACTTAGTATGCTAAAACTGCTGCATTAGGTTGGAAAGCGGTTGATTAAATGAACACCGAGTAGCTCTGCAATTACAGTGTTGAAATCTGCAATTAGTGTTGCTACTTGTTGATACTTGTAAGATCAATTCACTCTGTGACACACTGCACTGAATATCATGAATTCACTGAATTTAAAACTGTTTTGCCGTGTTGCCTCAAAGTATACACATCTATAATCCCAAATGAGGAAAAGTTGGGATGGTGTTGAAAATGCAAAGCTCCAGTGCTCTGTTTTTACTTAATTACAAACTGTATGAACCAGAAATATTTCAAGTAAATCTCATTACATTCATTTGTAATGTGCTCTGGACTAAAGACAACAAGGACCATCCAGACTATTGTTGGTAACAAAGCTCAAAAGTCAGGGACCGTCATGGTATGGGGTTGTGTTAATGGCCTTGGCAAAGTACATTTTTAATTATGTGGTGACAGTATTATTGCAAAAAAAAAAAAAAAAAAAGTACAATGAGATCTCAGAGCAACATTAATACCAGCAAGATGACATTTTCCAGGGACATTTACATTTGCAGTATTTAGCAGATGCCCTTATCCAGAACGACTTATAAAAGGGACATCCATCTACTTAACAACAAGGCACAACAAGCTAAATCAGAAAAAGTTTAACCTGAAATATGTAAATAACGTCCAGCAGTTTGTTAAGAAACTATTTTTAAACATCTGATATAATTTTCTCACACATTTGGAGATCCTCTGCCCATCTTTGCTACTTTTTTGGGCACTGCTTTTGCACAAATGTCATGATTATAATTATTTGTTGATATCACCTGTTTAAAATCACATCACAAATGCAGTTTTTCACACCAATTCTGAGGGAATGCTTGTAGCAGATATGAAATATTTATATGGATATCTGGCAACCTTTACCAGAAAAGGGAATTGAGCATGATTTTCCCAGTTGTGCCCTTAAAGGAGTAAACAAATGGTAATTAAACAATATAATCTATAGGCCAAGTGGGTTCCGATGTGACAGAGTTAAATCCGCTGTTTACCCGTGATCTAAGCACGATACTGCACAGCCTCGCTCATTCTTACTGCAGAACGTCAGTTAAACGACACTTGTTTTGCAGGCATGGAAATGAGAGTACAGACAAACTTAGGAAGAGTTTTATAGAATGAAGCAGTAGCAGCAGGACAAGCTGAGATAAAGTCTGTAGATGGAACAGATGAGAGGATTTCAAGTTCCCTTTGATCGTCACAGTAGTAGAGGGAGTTACGGTGTTATTTAGCAGTATGAAAAGAGAAAAGACCAAAAAAGGTGATCTGAAGCATGAAGAGGAGTTACTGTAGGGTTGAACTTGACAGAGTTCTTGGTGCAAATGACTTGTAGTGTGTGTCTGTTCTGTGAGTTAGTGATAATAGTGTGTGTGTGTGTGTGTCTGTGTGTGTGTTTCCATGGACATGTCATCAGCAGGGAGGAAATAGAAAGTATTAGAACTAGAGGACTGCCACGCTCCGGAAATAAGTTGAGAAAAACAATCAAGAAATGTATTCACATCAGTAAAGCTGCTAAGTGGAGCAGCAGGCTGAAAGATCGAGATGATGCTTGAGCACAGTGACAGCATAAAATTCAAAAAGGAAACGAGAAAATAGAAATGTCCAGATTGAAGAAATGGGCATACTCGTTTCCCCCACTGGGCAGCACAGTGGTGCAGTGGTTAGCACGTTCGCCTAACAGCTCTGTGATCCCCTGTCTGATCCTGTCCTTGGGTTTTGCCTGTGTGGAGTTTGCATGTTCTCCCCAATATTGATTGGGTTTTCTCCAAGGACTCCGGTATTCTCCCACATTCCAAAAGCATGCGTGTTAGGATCATGGCTGTGTTCAAACTGACCCTTATTGTGTGAGCGTGAGTACGAGTGTATGTGCCATAAGATGAATTGGAGCCCTTTTTAGGGTTGTTCCTGCCTTGTGCCCTGTGTTGCCAGTTAGGCAACGGCTCTCCCAGGATCCTGACTAGGACATGCTGATAAAGACAATTGATGAATGAATGAATAAGTTCTAGAGGCAGCATGGTGGCCTCACAGCAAGAAGGTCCTGGGTTCAATACCAGGGTGGAGCGATCTGGGTCATCCCCTTGTCTGCGTGGGTTTACTTTGGGTACTCCAGTTTCCTCCCACAGTCCAAAAACATGCGTGTTGGGTTAATTGGTGTCTCTAAAGTGTGTGACTGTGTGTGTGTGTGTGTGTGTGTGTGTGTGTGTGTGTATTGCCGATGTATTGCCGCCCCATCTAGGGTTGTTCCTGCCCTTGCGCCCAGAGTTGCAGGGTGGACACTGGCTGGCCCGCGACCCCATGTGGATTAAGCAAAAGATAATGAATGAATGAATGAATGAATGAATGAATAAAAGTTCAAGGAGTGTCAGTATTAGAAAGTTAAACAAAGTGCAGCAGGTGCTGCTGTCGGTCCTGAGGTAATTCAAGTCTTAATTAATGTGTTTACATGCACTTAATGCTTTAACAACAGGGCTTCTAAAAAATAAAAATGTATTAAATCATTATAGAAAATATCAATCTGTGTACTGGCTTCAGACGTTGCAACTCTACATGGCAATCATGCCAATAACGCAACTTTGGAATCTTTAAAGCCAAAAATATTTGTTTGTCTTTTTTCCACAACAACAACAACAAGACCAGGACTAAATAAAACATAAAACGAGCATTATGACAAAATTACACATTTCACGAACAAATAAAAACGAAACAATAATGCCCTGAATGTGCCTTTAAGTTTAAATCAGCGCAATCTGTTTCCTCTAAAATCTCGTCCAGCAGCCACCGCCAAAGCTCCCCAAAATAGCAAATGTCCTTAAGCATTTGTTTACCAAAAGCAGTCTGCCTTTTTCTCTATAAAATGTAAGTTGCATCTGATCTACTGTAGCATTTTCTGGTCTCAATTTCAGCTTTAATTGAATGTTGTGCGGCCAAAACGCGACGTGATCTGAACAGTAATCGAAATCATGAAGTCTCAAGCTCAATCTCTAAAGGCTGCTCGTAAGTTATGTCAACAAAAGGTTTTCAGGGAACATGGCTTTAAGCACATGCGTTTGGGAAAGTGCATTTTAAATCCATTAAACTGAACTCACTAGATTTCACATTAGGTCCTGTGTGAAGAATTCAAGATCCAGGTCCATTTTAAATGTATTTACTTGTGCAACATGTCCCGAACCCAGTCAAGAAATAACACTGAAAAATCATTCCTGAAAAGTGACTGAATCAGTGTGGGACCATCAAAAGTAGTAGCCATCAAAAATTGTCAAGCCAAGCCTGATTTATTTCTATAGCACTTTTTTCATTGTCTTTAAACAGTTTTATAATTAGGTCATCTAGAGCCAATGCCAAACCGAACAGGCCTAAGGTGACAGTGGCAAAGAAAACTCCCTAAATGTTATAAGGAATAAACATTGGGAGGATCAGCTTCCCAGCATCATAACTGCCTGCATTCAACTGAGACTAAAAAACCAAAACAAGCTGCTATCATGTGCACGACTTTAATATAGTTTATTATTTGCAAGTATTTTCACTTCTTGTCCACCACAAACAAGGACATGCTCTTACATGGGCATAAATCCATCAATCCATCCATTATCTTCTGCTTAATCCACTGGGTCGGGGGCCAGCTGGTGCCCACCCGGCAACTCTGGGTACAAGGGCAGGAACAACCCTAGATAGGGAACCAATCCATCGTAGGGCACGCACACACAATCACATACTAAGGGCCACTTTAAAGACACCAATTAACCTAACGCGCATGTCTTTGGACTGTGGGAGGAAACCGGAGTACCCGGAGTAAACCCACACAGACACGGGAAGGACAGCTAGACTCCTAGTGCAAAACATTGTACTATTTAATTCATTTTTTTAAAAAAATTAAACATTTTAAAGAGCGCAAACAAAGATCGTACATGTATGGCTTAGTTTTCAGTTAAATTCAGCGATTTGAGGTCTCATTTTCAAATATTATTATATCGGTGCATAACCTGTAAGATAATGCTCCAAATCCAGAAGTCTGGTGCACTCTAGTGCTACTGCATGGTAACTGCATGGTACACGTCATACAGGAAGTCATGCCAAACTGACCCTTGTGCTCAACCTTCCCACCATATTTCCTTTTAAATACAGATCATTTATAACCCCAATTGGATTACATCATCCCTACACGACGTTACATTGCCATGACTGATTACAATTATTATATTATTAGTCTTAATAAGGTAGACTTGCTATTTAACACTAATTCAGTCTTTGGAAACGATTAATGATAAGAATTTTATTTTCTGTTGTTTTTCTTCTCTCAGTATAAAGGAAGTTACCTTCCCTAAAAAGCGTATTAACCTTATTAACAATTAACCAGAAAAACTGTTACACTCCAGTTTGGCATCTTTTTAGGTTGTAAATCAGATTAAAAGGGTAATCTGGTCAGCATCAGTCTTGGCAAAACTCGTGTGCACCTGTGCATGTGCCTCCAGCAAGGTTGGTAATACTTCCTCCCATAAATGTGTGTGTGTGTGTGTGTGTGTGTGTGTGTGTGTGTGTGCGTGAGAGAGAGAGTGAGAGAGAAAAGAGACAGCATGGGGTATGTTAAATATTACATAGTATAACAGTTAGGTCCTAAATCCTAATCTGATTGGTTGTGGAGCGTTCTCACCATGGTGATATTTATGATAACACCAGTTTACTCATTAAACACACAGCCACAGTAACCACAAGCTTTACGCACACATAATATAATAATAACTAAATCCTATGGTTTAATTCTTAATTAAATTTATTGCTAGTTTGACCTAACTTGGTAGTGTTACATAAACCTTATTCATTTGGCTTCTTTAATGTCGCTATCGGCATCAGTGGCCATGTAAGCGACACACAAGGTTATATCCATACACAAGTTCATCTCAACACCAGTTACATATATACACAAGTCAATGCCAATTTGGAGTAATCAATTAACCTAACACGCATGTATTTGGACTGTGGGAGGAAACCGGAGTACCCGGAGTAAACCCACGCAGACACGGGGAGGACATGCAGACTC
>JAVSBV010113906.1:0-20856 GCA_033117975.1 Parotocinclus spilosoma
ACACACACACACACACGCACACAAACACTGTGTTTCATTGCAGCCATTTTATTTATAATTTAAGTACACAGCATCTTATCTTGACAGAAAACAACAGGCATATAGAGATTTTTGCAAATTTATTAAAAAAAGAAAACTGAAATATCACATGATCATAAGTATTCAGTATTTAGTAGCAGCCTTTTGAGTTAGTACAGCCATGAGTCTTCTTGGGAATGATGCAACAAGTTTTCCACACCTTGATTTGGGTATTCTCTGCCATTCTTCCTTGCAGATCCTCTCCGTTTCCATGTTGAATTGGATTTAGGTCAGGTTTCTGGCTGGGCCAGTCAAGAATTATCACAGATTTGTTCCGCAGCCACTCATTTGTTATTTAAGCTGTGTGCTTAGGCACATTCACTTAGGGTCATTGTCTTGTTGGAAATTGAATCTTTGGCCCAGTCTGAAGTCCTGAGCAATCTGTAAGAGGTTTTCTTCCAGAATATGTCTGTACTTGGCCGCATTCATCTTTCCTTCAATTGCAGCCAGTCGCCCTGTCCCTGCAGCTGAAAAACACCCCATAGCATGATGCTGGCACCACCATGTTTCACTGTTGGGATTGTTTAGGGCAGGTGATGAACAGTGTCTGGTTTCTCCACACATACCGCTTAGAATTAACGCCAAAAAGTTTAATCTTCCTCTCATCAGACCAAATAATCTTATTTATCGTAGTCTGGGAGTCTCATTTGTTTTTTGACCAACTTTATGTGGGTTTTTAGCTCCACTCTGCCATAAAGATAATTTTTCGTATCTCCCTACTGCATCTCTGAACCTCAGTCACTCTTCTCCCACGATTGCTTAGTTTGGCTGGACGGCCAGGTCTAGGAAGTGTTCTGGTCGTCCCAAACTTCTTCCATTTAAGGGTTATATGTGCCACTGTGCTCTTAGGAACCTTAAGTGCATCAGATTTTTTTTTTCTTGGACAGATCTGTGTCTTGTCGCAATTCTATCTCTGAGTTCCTTGGTCAGTTTCTTTAAAACTCATGATTCTCATTTGCATTGACTTGCGTTGTAAGGTCTTGCAGGTGTGTGCGTTTCATAATCAAGTCCAATCAGTTCAATTAAACACAGCTGGACTTCAATAAAGGAGTAGAACCATCTCAAGAAGGATAAGAAGGAATGAACAGCATCAACTCAATGACAGGAATATAGGTCTAGCCAGTTAATTGGCAGGGGAGTTAATCAGTTTCAGCTGCATTGTTTGTTACTGAAATTAGCATGTGCACTAGAGGAGCAACAATAACACAACCCCCAAATCAGCAAATCAGGAATGTTTCAATCGGTGGAAGCCATTGATATTTCGTTCCTCCTCATTATATGCACCATCACTGCCAGCGTGTTTTGACAGTCTTGGGTGACCACACACCCTACTGAGCAATGTTCGGCACTCTCGTCCAGTTTGACATGCTTCTGTTGACCCCTATGAAAATGTCACTTGCTACTCAATCAAAGTAATTGAGTTTGCATCTCAGTTGCATATTCAAACAACATTTTTGACTTTTAATTTGCTTTTCTGATTAACTTGTTTAATCAAATAAGTCAAATTATTCATTTTTAATCACTTCATACATGTAAATGTGGGTTTATTCCAGGTACATTGGTTTCCTCCCAGTGAGTGTGTGTGTGTGTGTGTGTGTGTGTGTGTGTGCGTGTGTGTGTGTGTGTGTGTGTGTGTGAGAGTGTGTGTGTGTGTGTGTGTGTGTGTTAGATGTAGACATAAGTTAATTTTGTTGCAGCTGTACCAGTTGCCTTGGGTCACCTTCATATACATTTATTATTAGTGCAGTGAACAAGGTTTTCAATGCTGCTAATGGTCGTATGTAATTTGAATATTCATATACAGTAAGGAGTATGAGACATACTTCAGTCTCAATTAATTAATCTTTATTAAAATGTGTATTCTGTAATAGTAAAGGTAATGTACCATAAATTAATAGAAGTATAACACACACACTGCGACTTTGTTGTGCCACTGTTTTAGGGCTTTGGACCAACTATGTGAGCAAACAATCTGCATATTTAATACTAAAGCTCCTGCCAGGCAAACACAGGCTTGAGTAGAGTCAGCAATTAGGATGGCTGTTCAGGCAGTAGTATGGCCATGACCAAATCAAAATGCAACACACTGTTTTCAATTATGATGTTGCACTTCAATTATGCAGCACTGTTTTCTAACAAATTATTTCAAGCCACTATTACATAATGATATCTGAGCTGGCTCTAGTTTTATAGCTTCATGACATATAGAATGACCTGGTGTGAAGTGGAAATTAAGGTGCCAGGGTGATATATATGAAGAAAATAATTATTTAAGATTAATTAGTCTTGCCCACACAAACTATTAATATATATTGCCAGTAAGGAATAAAAAATGAATGTCACTTTACATACTCGTGTATATGCATCTGTTACAAAAGGCGTTGTACAGTTCCAGATATTCCAAGTGCAATCAAGTTCTCGTTGTGTCTGTGTGGGTTTTCCTGATTCCTGAATTCTCTGATTTTCTTTTTGCGAGTATTTGCTAAGTACATTTCTAACCAAGCTCTGCTCATGAATTTTGCCCCTGAAATTGTAAAAACAGCATCAATAACAACAACCCATTTCCTACTCATTATCACATAATTTGCAATTTCTATTTACTTTCATTAGCTTTCTAGGACCTGTCAGACCTTAAAAGTAAATTTGTCACTAGATTTGTACATCAAATTAATTCTCTTGTGACTGGTCAGATCTGACTGGAACACCACTGATGTTACAAATGTAATAAAATAATCGTAAAGTCCATGAAATACTTTATTATTCATTTTGTGTATTTATACGCAGACTGGACAAAGTCATAATAGCAGCCAGATGAGATGAGAAAGCATAGTTATTATATATTAGTATACATTTTTACATAGCATTGTTTCTTTCTATGGTCATAATTGCCATAAAAATTACATTCTTTCACTAACTGAGTGCAGGTGTTGCTGTGGTGCGGTGATTCCTCACAAGCATAATGGTAATGATTTAAAAGCAGTTTAAGTCTAAGCAGTATAATTATATAAATTTCCCAAATGCAATAAGAATTGGGAATTCTAACTCATATTCTGACCAAGGATTTGTTGTTAAAACCATTAATATAATGTATTACAAGGAAGGGCCCAAAGACAAGTGTCAAAGTAACACAAAGGTTCTCATGCAATGTATGAAGACTGTATTAAGTAAATTTCAAAATAAAAGCAAAGCCAAATCCTACATTGTGAAATGTAGAAATTCTGGCTGATCATTTTAAGATAAGAAAAATAGGGCAATTCTGTTAAATGGGAAGACATATGGTAACAATAAATCTGAAACCAGCATCTATTTCATATGCTACACATTGTAAAGTTCACTCTGCTTGTACGTAATTAACCTTGGTTACTGCAAGATTCAAGTATAAATGGGGTGGGTGGTTCAGGGTATATGTGCATGCATGAGATGCTAGCAAGGAGAGACTGTTAGCCACTAGAGAATAAGCTGTACAAGTCTTCAGAGGAGAGAAAAAAAAGCAAGGACAAATATAGCAAAAGAAGCCGCTCCCACCCAACAAACTTGCATGTCCCTGGCTCTGCAGGGAGAGTGGCGCTTATGAAATATGTGGGAGGAGCGCTGTAATCTATCACCCGTCCTGACACGGAGGGACGGAGAGGGACAGTGTCTTTGGCATGAGCCCAACAGGGCTTTAGGTGTAACAAATGAAAGGAGAAATATTGCATGCAGATGCACTCTAAAGCCGCTCAAGTATGCGCAAAAAGTACTGGGCCAAGGACACGAGGCAAGAAAGCAAGAGAGAGAAAACAAAGCACAAATGGCCACCCCAGGCAGGCGCAAACAGAATTGGCACGCATGCTTTAAAACTGCATTTGAAAGACTCATTGTGCAAATGCTCTTTCTTTGACATCATTTTGTGTCTCTGCAGCATTTCATACTGGTGCAACTGAGCTTGCTTCAGGGCTTTAAGCACTGTGCATTTGCATTGGTTTTTATGCATTGATTGTATAAGTGTGTATATACAAATAATTAGGGATTAATAACCACATAGATAACCACATATGCCAAGCCTACATGGGTTTAGTCCAAGCATTTTGTCTTGATTTACAAGAGAAAAAAAATCTTGACCAGCATCACTACTACACAGCATCTACAAATTTGGGAGGTCGAAGAATAGCAGATCAAGCCAGCAATTTTGCTCAATTTCAAATGCAATGGTATTGTACATATCAGTGTGCATGAAGGAGTCAATAATTGCTGAAGATTGCCTAGCATTACTCTGATCAATACAGGGCAGAGGGATGCCATGCCCAGCCAAATTATACAATCTTGATTGTCTAAATGCAAAAGGCAGTGCCTGAAACAACATAAAAATATAATGTATTATACATTATGCAAATGACATTTAAATAACATGCAATTTCTTTTTATTTACATTGATAACTTTATTCTTGCTTTTTCTAAATATCCAAAATAATGACGACATACTCTATTCCTTTTGCCCTTTTATTATATGTGTATATAATGTATCAGTACATTGATTTGATAACTGGCCATCTTCAGATTTTCAGATAATGAAATTCAAGACATGAAAATTGAGAGAAAGAAACTAATTAAATTAATGAAATTATTATTACATTTGGTCATTTATTTATTCTGGGAAATGGTCCAATATTACATTTCTGTACATACATACATATACATTCTGTACATAATATATTATTATATCTCTGAGGAAAACACTGAACAACAATGCACATCTTGTCGCTTTATCTTGTGCATTTACATGGCTTAACGATGCTTGCTTTGCCGAGCAGCTGCAGCAGCGTGAATATGCGCGGATTCTGGAGGGGGGTAGCTAATGACATATTAATATGACACAGCTTTATGACTTCACATACTGTCTATGTGAGACAGGATTATGTGGCAATTATGCACCTCACCTGTTTTTCTCCATGTTTTCATGAATATTTAACGTCACATGCACAGCATTGTGAAGAGCATAGGCTCATAGGGAGCATTCGCTCTTCGTTATCCTTTTGTGCTGAACGAAAGGTGACACTAACAGATATCTGAGGCCCTCAGGATCATGAATTAATGTTATTGGAAGAAGTTCGGTACAGATGAAGGACAGGCCAAAGAGCATGAATATTTGCTGAAGCCGGCTAATGTTTGCGTTTGCACCTCCTCTTATTATGTGTTATGAATGACTTACCTTTCAGATCAGATAATCTTACAGTCCTGCTTATTCACAGAAGCAGAGGCTAACCTAGGCACTATGACCAGTAATCCAAATAGAATGCCATTTAGTTGATGGAATCTTATGGCAGATATTGGCATTTACCATCTTTGATTTCATGGACACAGAAGCAGGAGTCTTTTTTTCTGTGCATGTGATGTTGTCATTGCCGTGTGATCCTCCACCACCAATATTAATCCATATTTCTGCTGCCCAATATGCCCTTATCTACAGTGACTTACAATTGATGGACTGTGGCTTAAGTAGCTTGTTTAAGGTGGTAGCTTAACAGAAGTAGGATTTAAACTTTGGACCTTCTGGAGCATAGTCCAGTAGCTTAACTGCTAAGTTAAGACTAAATTCAGACTAAATTTCACACTAAACAGTTCATACAAAATTTCTCTAACAGTCACCAACTTCAACTGTGAATGGGTAAAATAAACATCCAACCATTTTAACTAGACTTTCTAATTATTATCTATTATAATTCCAATTATAATAACAAATACAATTATTTTTTATTTTTACTGTTACAGTACTATACTGTGCTAAATCCATATTGTGAATACATAATCAAATTAAATACTACTGTTTTAAAATAAAGAACTATGTAAAAAAGTAAACTATGATATGCATCTGATTATAGTAATGTCCAGTCAATGTCCATTTCGAACAGTGCTCTGCTTTACAGAATGTAATGTGGATATTAAATGGTGCATACCTGTACTCATCAATTACATTTCCCATTAGAGCCTAAAAGGCATTCACTAATATTTGACAGCATGTCCAGAAATAGAAGGGCAGCACAATGCCACAAGTGGCTAGCGTATATTAGTAGTTTGATCCTGACCTTGGACTCTTGGACTCCTTCCCCTGTCCTTGTGGGAGTAGGTGCCTTCTACATTTTAAAGGAATGTTATGATAACTGGTCACTCTAAATTATACTTGTCAGAGATTATCTGGTTAGTATCATGTAACCTTGCTCCCTGATGCTGATGTAACACTAAGCAAAAAAATAATAACCCAGCCGTGCAATAAAAATAATGTTCTAAATATTTACAATATTGACAAACAGATGAACAAGGCTCTGATCAAGAAAGGTAAATGATGGAGTAGACGAGAGCAGGAACAAGCATAGATCCAATTAGAGGTGCACTGAATGTTAACTGTGTGGCTGTGAAGTAAATTAGAGCACAATACATCATTCATATGATTAGGTTGGGGCACTTCATTCCAGTTATTTATTGCTACATTGCAGAAATAGAATGTATGGCAAGTATGTTGCATAAAGCATTTAGCAGGTTCTGCATCGAGGAAAGGCAGTCATTTTTACCAAGTGTAACCAAGTTATTTGCAAGCAACAACTGCAAACTAAAAAAGGTAACATAGCAGTGTGGCTGGCTATGCTCCAAAGATCCTTTGTTTGATCACTGCCTCCAGCTACTGTCGAAACATTCTCTTCAGAGCTACCTAAAACTCTTTGGTATGCGGTCTCCTCCTCCTCCTTCCGAAAACATACAAGGAGAAGGATGGTTTTCTATAAATTGGCCCTAGGTGTCAATGCATGATGCCTTGTCCAGTGTGTATTCCTGCCTTGCACCCAGGAATTCTGCTGTTTGCTCCCAACCAAAAGAATAAAGTGTTTACTTTGCTGAATATAAGGATTTATAATTTTGGAACAAAAATACAATATTATTAAAACGATTTGTTACAACTCTTGAATGATTTGTTTCTTACTGTATACTGTATGGTTCTTGATGAGCAACAACATCATTTGATTTTTAATCCTAAAAACTGTATTAAACAAATAAGACCAGACAGGATGAGAAAAATTATCCAATATTGTACATATGGCCCAGATGCTATAAAACAGCCCAACATGAAAGAAGCCATTAGTTACTCAGTAGCAAGACTCGCAAGTCCCTTTGTTATCCCACGGGCTATTAAAACCCCAAATCAAAAACTGTTATGATTAAAATATGGAAATTCCTTACAGTCTTTCTTTAAGAAGTTTTTAAACATTTAAAAAATATTCTTGCACATTTGTTGACCACTGGAGATCATCTGCCCACCGTTGCTTCTCAAACACTCATCCCTTTGTAGATACTGCTTTTGTACCAAATCATGATTATTATCACTTGTTGACAACAACTGTTATGAATTCACCTCATACATAAATTTTTTCACATTATTACTATATTGCTAAATGTCCCTACTTTATTTTAAAATGTGTTGCTGGTCTTAAATTAATTATGATTAGATGTTTATTAACAAATGAAATTATGTCGATTAGGCAAAACATTAAATGCCCTAGGTTAACAGAAGTAAAGATGGAATTACACGGAGGGAGCAATGCATTTTTTTACATTCACATTTTCCATACCGTCCCAGCCTTTTCTGATTTGGGGCTGTACGCCTTGCTCTTTGATTAATCCTTGTTGGTCGACCAAGTAACAATTGTCTTCATTCCATCATACCATTCTTTATATTGATTTAAATATAATCTGTCTGACTGTGAATTGGTAGGGTCCAGGGATTAAACGTCACTTAATGCTTAAAGGTTAAAATACAAGTCAGTGATACGCTTAGCTGTGGCATATTCAGTGGGTCAGCTGGAGATCATTACCCTTACTAAAAAAGTTATTCCCTTCCAGAACATATGTGATGCTGCAGTGTTAAAACACAATCATTGATAAAATGATCGATTACCTTTGAGCTTATTCTGAATGTTCAGTGCAATGTCCAAGGGGTAGAAGGGAAGGACAGGATCAGTGACAAGTCGCATTATTGCCTCAGCCGTCATCTAAAACAACAAAAGACCAAACAACAAAAAATGTCAATTGTCCATGATATTCCATACTGCAATAAAAAAAAAATATTTTAAAATTGCATATAAAATGAAGGCTCCTTCTTTGAGTCTTGATTTACTATAGCTTTAGCAGATGGGCTAATAGCAGATGGGCTAATAATAAATACATAAGGGCCTTTTAATGGTGATTTATTACAGCTATTAAATGCCTGTATGGAATTACAAAATAATTGGCCACATTATTAGAGACACATAGTAGCACGATAAACTTTCTTTGGTTTTCAGAAAAGGAGTAGTTCATCATGACACATATTCTGCCTTTACAGTATTGACCCATGTGAACAAAATAGCTTCACACAATTAAACGCTAATTAAATGTATGTACTGTTTGTTTGTTTGTTTGTATAACATCACAATCAGCAACAGTGGCCATTTCAGTGACACACAAGGATACATACATACATACATACACAAGGTTATCTCAAGACTATTCATATACACACTCAACACGCATGTATTTGGAATTTTTTTTTTTTCAAAATGATCCAATACAGTAGATTCCGGTTAATGGGACCACATCGGGACTCAGTGGTTTTGGTCCTAATAACCGGCTGGTCTGATTAAACGAACATGCCCTATGTTACAAGACGGGACTTGCTATGTAACATATTTAATGTTTATTAAACCTTTATTGTGTGATTTACACGTATAGTGAATGTACAAACAAGAACTACTGTTGCTTACGAATTTTGTTCATTGAAAAATAAATTTGCAAAGTTTTTCGAAATTATCTACAACACAATGTATAGGTACTCAGCATTTGATTTCACACTAGGGCACTGTGCTACACAGCCTCACATTAAGCTCTTAAATATTTTCTGGCATAATTTTGGTATTGATAACTGCTGCTTATATAATTCATACTCATCCGAACAGTATTTGGAGTGATTTGTTTTCTTCACTCTTTCAGTCCATGTTTTTATGCTGTAGGTCAGCCCCAAGGCAGTGCTCCACCACCTGCTGTGCAAATTCATTCCTCTGCAGCGCACTGACATCTGTTTCTTGCTATTCTTGGAAGTTGATTACCAAATGAGCACCTCTGCTTCATCCTTACGCATCTGCACTCATAGTACACTGGAACACGTATGCCGCAGATGCTAAAGTACGGTCAAGGCCAAGAATAATATTTTGCTCTCAACTGTTTAATTTGGATCCATTTTTAGGACTAAAAAAATATGACAAAAGTTGACAGCTACTAAATTTTTTTTAGTTCACATTTATTATGAGTGGGATTTTAGTCTTACATTTACACAATGACCATACTCATATGTTGTTTTCTTATTCTCAGTTTATTTAATTGTAGACAAGGATGTTTATATCCATTACATTACATAAAAGATAATATTTTGGCTGCATCCCAAACAGACTTCTTTACTTGATCAAGTTTGCACCTAGAGCTATTATAGTATAACTATTTATTGCAATGGTTTAAAATAATGCATATAGTGTATGCAATATATTAGAGTTAGTTGTGAAATGTGATGTACTATTATGTTGGGTCACCTCTTAATGTCCATGGTCAAGGTAAAATGTTTGCTTGCTGATTGCTATTAATAATTACTACCGACCAAACTATCAATCAATTAGTCCTCAACAATATTTAGGTAATATTTAGATAATGTCAAATGAATGTCTGTATAAATACCAGGACCATTGATTTTCAATAAAAATAATTGCCATGAGCATCACAGTCCCTCCATGTGTTCCCCCTTGTCGTGTTCCCATAATTAATAGTATAGCCATAATTTAAGTGGCATACACATCCCCAACTGTGACATTAATCAGATCAAGTGACAGCTCCAGTGTCATGACTCTTAATGGACAGGGGGTAGCATGGGCACTAGTTTACCAGTAACCAGTTGCTGGTATATAATATTGTTATGTATGCCCCACTGCTGATCCCCCACAATTCTTGATATTTCAGAGATGAGCAGACCCAGTAATCATGCCAGAAGCATTCACCTCTTGTCAAAATCGCTCAGGTCTTTATGCTTTGCCTTTTCTCTTGCATCCAACACATATACAGTATAGAATACAAGAACCAAGTGCTCAATTACTAATATGTATTCCTAATATATTAATAAATACTAATATATTACACACCTTTACATGCAAAGCTGTACCAAACATGCAACGCTGGGACTTTGGTGGCCTAGTGGTTAAGGTACCAAACTATGGACCAGAAGGTCCAGGGTTCAAATCCCACTTCTACCACAGTTGGGTCCCTGAGCAAGGCCCTTAACACACAATTGCTTAGATTGTAAGATTGTGTTAATTATAATTATAAGTCGCTCTGGATAAGGGTGTCTGAAAAATGACATAAATGTAAATGTACCAAGATAATCAGCACTATCCAGTCTGAGTGATTATGATGTTTCAGTTCATCAGAGTATGTTTGTTATATTTGCAATGATTATTTTTGTCACACATGCTCAGGCTACCTGCTCAGCGGACCACACCCCCTCATTGTCACGCACCCAATCACTGTGATACTAATCACACACCTGTTTGTCATCACCACGAAATACTTAAGCTCCTCACTCTCACTCTTCCAGTTGCTGATTTACTCGGTTTATCCTTGTTTTGAAGCGCTTCATTTCATTGTATCGGATTGCCTACTCACTGTGTATGACCCTGTTCTGCCTCTCGCCTCGCCCTTTAGATTATCTGTTACATCTCTGTGTATGACCATTGCCTGTCCTCCGACTGTGAGTTTTGTCTGCCGTCTGTTTTGGTTTGCTATTAAAAGTTGGTGCTAAGCTAGCTGCTTTTGGCTCCGCTTCTTGCACTTTCGTAATAGTAAAATAAAAAAAAAATGCATGGACCATGTTTTTACACATTTAAATAGATAAGCTGGATATTAGATGTAATTTAGTGTATGCTGTGAAGTGTAATTAGGCCATACATTTTACACTTGAAAAGTCTTTCTTCGCCTTCAACGTGTGACAGAGTGTGCAGGACGTGTGTTGAAAATCTGAGACAGTGGACTAATGGTTAAAGAAAAAGTCTAATCTTTTGAGTTTTGGCGTTTGGATCCAGTACACAAATCTCCTCTGAGCCATAAGTCCGGTTGCTCACTTCCACTTGTTCTTTCTTTTGATTTTCATATTTAGCTTCTATGTACTTAAGCTACATGTATTATTATGAATGTATTATTTAGGTAATTTCTTACATATAAATCCTAGGCTGCCTGGGGATAATGGGTTCTTTTTCGAGATGTTTTTTTTTAATTTCCAACAGCTTTGAAGGCATTTCTCCTTTCCACTGTTGCCCTAAGCATGCTCAATTAAAGCTGCAGTCCTAGGTAGTTGTAAAGTTGCAAAATCCTCTTTTGTAAAATGTACCACAGAACTAAATATAACTTGACCTGCACAACATAAAAAAAGAGTCATCAAGGCCTAACTGGTAGCACAGGGTGCAAGATGGAAACCAACCGTGGAGGGGATGTGAGTCCATCACAGGGAGTACAGCCACTCAGACACAGGGAGAACATGTAAACTCAATGGTTGCAATGGGACTTAAACCTGAGTCTCTGGAGCTGTCTGTTGGCTGCTCACATTGTAATCTATATAATATATATAGTAATTCACAGAGCAGTTTTGGCAGCCTTTTTGCAAATGTACATTTATTAAATCGCTTGTAGTGTAAGTTGGACTACTGAGGAATCAATTGCAGAGCAAGTATTCGAGTGCTAATTTAAGTCGAGTAAATAATAATATGGCGGAAAGCATTTGACAGGGCTGCAAATGCACAAAGACTAAAAATAATTTTTATTTATGTCTTTATTTTCTGGAGCTGCTTTTAAGCTCTTTCTCCCGAGAAGGTGGCAGCAGTCTTCTTGTGGTGTAGAGGAGGAAACCGGAACAAAAAGTAACTGTACCAAGTGGAGTGTAAAGAGATGGATCCATAATAAAAATGATGAAAAGCAGATCTGAGACAATAGTATAAAGACTTAGTATAACTGGCAAGTTACATCATGGGGTATCATTTAGTGGCATCTGGTATAACATGAAATTTTAAAACATCAAATTTGAAGCATGAGAGAACATGGCTAGAAACCTTAATGAAGCACCACAGATCAGGTACTATTTGGGTGGTGGATCATTCTCAGCACTGCAATGACACTGATGTGGTGTTGATGTTAGTGTGTGTTGTGCTGGCATAAGTGAATCACACACATCAATGCTGTTGTAATTTTTTAAACACCTCAGTGTCAATGCTGGACTGAAAATAGTTCATCTACCAAAAATGTCCAGTCACCAACATCCCGTGAGCCCTGATGAAAGCTGTGATGATGACTAACATGGTGGAGAAATGTACAGTGAGTACACAGGGCACAGTGAGTGAACATCAAATCGCACCAGAAACCCCTGCACTAACACACCAGCACCATATCAGTGTCACTGCAGTGCTTAGAAAAATCCACCAGCCAAACAGTACACTATGGTGGCCCTGACCATTTACAAATAGAGTAAAGTAGACTAACAAAGTTATGTATAGAAACAGATGGACTACAGCCTAATTATAAAACTGGAAAGTACATCAGTATGGCAAGTGAAACTATAAAAGGGACAGTGAGTGTAAAAATCTGAAGGTGTATCTAATAAAGTAGATTTAGTGTTGTATAGTAACAACAAGGATAACAAATTAGATGTAACAAATTACATCTACAGCCTCTGCTTTTCACAAAGGCTGCCAAAACCGGTCTGTGGATGACACATGTATATATGTATATGTATATGTATATGTAAATATATATATAATATATATATATAATGATTCCTTAAAGTTGCAGGTCATTGCATGGGTACAGGGTTTAATTACATTATGAGCGTAAGAGGAACGGGAAGTAATGGCAGCGTGGCATTGCTGACAGCAGAGGGCTCTCTCTGAGAGGCTTATCCTTGCTAACATTAACTCACATGGCAAGAGAAACAAAGGCAGGAAAAACACACTAAGTCTCACCGCAGGCTTGGTTATGCTGAGGAGATTTGTCTGCTCTGTCATGTTATCTTATTTCTGAGCCTGTCTAAGGTTATCACTTAGACAGGCTTAGTCGAATGTGTGGCAGAATGCAGTGCTTGTAGGGATTTGGGTGTGTAGGTGTCAGACATGTGGATGTCTGCATGTATTATGTATAAGAAATTAGGGCTAGTTGGACTATTTGAAGGGTAAAAGCAAGAAAACAAGTACATAACATATATAAACAATGATATACAATTTATGTATAGGATTAAGTCATTCAATACATTATAAATAATAAAGTAGACTGATTAGGTAATTGTTAACATTCATTTGTTTAGTAAAGTGAATTGAAGTCATATTGAAGTCTAGAGCCTTTTTACAACAGAGTATTGTCTCAAATCAGTTTTACAATTGGGCAGGCCTACAACCGCAGTTACGCAAGCTTTGGGTCACAATGGAAAGGAAAAAATCCTCCAACTTGATGAAGAGATTTATAGTATTAGTTACTTTTCTTTAGGCACTAATGGCTATTTGCAACAGGCACAAGGGGCTGTGGGAGGAAGCCAAAGTACTGGAGTACGAACATAAACATGCAAACTCCAAAAGTGGAGCCCAAGGATGGAATCAAAGAAGGGACACTGTAGCTGTGAGGCAATGACAAACTTGTCTTTAGCAGGTAAATTTTGTAATGGCACTGGCACCGATGTAGAGCTGGCACACAATGGAGCAGGCATGGATGTCGCTAAGTGCATTCCACTTTTTTTTTTTGGTACAGTGGGAGAGCAGTAGTGCCAGATACTTGGAGTTAATCCTTGGGCTACTCATCTCCTTATAAACTTAAATGATTTCCGATCTACATTTAGAAATTAAACAGCCTCCATATAGTGACTTCATGTGTTTTGCTTTTCAAAGCTAGCCAGGTTTCTTCTTGTAAACACAATAACCTGTTCTTTAAACAAATTAGTTGATAACAGACTGATAATACAGCACCAATCTGTGTTATCCACATCCTGAATGAATCAGATGGACCAAGGACATTCTGGGGTTATTTTCTGTTTGACTGAGATGCAACGTTTTTGATCCCTTACTAACTCAAATCAAAGCACTCTTTATGGCTCCTGAATTTAAGTGGTGTATTTATTCTGTGACCATTCAGCAAACACTGATCAGAATGAAAGAGAATGAAGTATATACTGTGAATAAAGCTTCACAAATTGTCTACAATCACAGAACTTAGCACAAGACTGCATGACAAAAGCAGCAGAAAGTTACTTGTTCAAACAATAAAAGAACAAGCATGATCTATATCAACACATAACCTACATTGATGACATAAATAAATTAAAGTCCATGTCTTCATAAATCTGTCAAGGTGATACTTTGGTTAACTATCAAAATAGTTAAAAAGAGGAAACTCTGACAAATCTGCAAGCCATTTGCAAACTGTGAGGCACAGGTTGTAAATTATTAACCATGCGAATGTCGAGCAAGCTAAGCTAAACGCTGAGTATTTCAACAGTGACACTTAGTGTTTGACATGAATGTAAAAATCACAACATTTTTCTTGCCATTGAAAAAAATGTATTTTTGGTGAAAAGAGCACTATAAAGCATTATACCACTAAAAATGAATTAAATTCCTTTTTACCAGATGTTGCAGTTGTGTGTCTGCAATATCTTCCACAAGTCTGAGCTACAGTTTTAGTCTTCATAACAATAAAGCAATTTTGAGAACCAAAAACAGTCACCAAGTGAAAAGAAGAAAACTTTTGAAGGTCAAAGTCGATTTATTCTTTATTTGTTCATGATATACGGTATCTATTCCTCTTCCTTACCTGCTATCTCATACTCAGTCCAGAGACCACTAGGCTTCTTTCACTTACTCATTTGCTCACTTACTAAGTTTGCGCACACAAAGTATTCAGACGTTTGCAAAAACTTCAGACATTTGGGTGCTTGCACAGATTTTAAATACTTAACTAAACAGTTAATGTGAAACCTCAGTCTACATGAGTCTGGCATAGTAATCAATGAAGTAATCAGGCTTTTTCTGTGAAGCTGTTAGTTTACTTTCTGGAAGCAAAATGGTAATGCTAATGTTGATTACGACTGATCTCTATTGATGGGTTTTCAGACCTATTGAGGCATTTTCTATGCCCCACTGTTACCATGGCGGTCAAAAGCACATTTTATCTTGGATTGCTGAGCAGCACTATAGGACAAGCCAGCAAATTCACTACTGACAATACATTTCCCATGATGCGCCAAAATCTTTCCAGTAGTTGAATAGCAGTCACAGCTTCTTTTTTTAATATTTTACATATTTATTTTTACATAAGTCATGGTAACACAATTAATAATGGTTACAAAAGTAACACCATATATGTAGAAATACAACCACGCTACAGATAAGGTAGTGATGGTTTATAGCTAAAAAAAAGTACATATTAAACTAATTAAACACTAAGGCACTCAATTTAGCAAATGCAATTTCATTAGCATAGACAATATAAATGCAATTAATAACAAAATATTTTATGTTAATTTGTTCTTAATATCTGCTGCACTGAACGGCACTGCATTAGACTGGAATCTTGGAATTCGAACGTATCTTCAGTATAAAAAATCTCAACATTGAATGGTTCATAAGAACAATAAAAAAATAAAATAAAATAAAAACAATTAAAAAAATCCAACTTCGAACATGGGCACACTAAATAAAACACACAGTTGTGTAATCCCCAACTAAGATGTCTAATTGGTGGAGATAATGCCAGAGATCAATCTTTAAATTAGAGAAAGAAAACCCAAATATTATAAATTTTACTTAACATACTCTGAAAAAATTATCAAAAATCTGTGAGTAGAAGTATGTGAACCTTTGCTTTCAATTTAAGGTGTGACCTTTTTGTACAGCAGCAACAACTGCTTCTAAATGTTTCTGGGAACTTCTGATCTGCCCTGCACATTAACTTTGAGGAATTTGATTAATCAATATTGGATAAAGCCCAGGACTTTGACTTGGACATTACAAAGCATTAGCATTTTTCTTCTTTAACCATTTTTGGCAGAATGACAATGTGCTTACGGCCGCTGCCATATTCTCTTGAGCTTCAGTTCACAGACAGATTGTCTTGAATTAGCTGAATTTTATATAATTCAGAATTCATTTTTCATGTCCTGTCACAGACGCAGCAAAATACAAAAGGGTTTTATGCTGCAATACTGTATATACAGCTCACAAAAATTAGAAGATATTTTAAAATGAAATATACCATGATGTAATGTCCCATAATTTTTGTGAGCAGTGTACATTTTTCTCTAAATAATAATTCTTATTTAAACCAAAGATAACTTTCTGTTTCATTTGCCCACAAAACATTTTTCCAAATACCTTCTGGATTGTCCATGTGTTGGGCTACCTTTTGAATGGCATTGGCTTTTTTTTTTTTTGCAAAACTGCCTTGCACACAACTGTGTTCCACATTCTCGTGATGGGCTCATGAACATTAACATTAGCCAGTGTGAAAGAGGGCTGTAGTTGCTTAGAAGGCTCATTTGTGATCTTGAAGACTATTTCTATGCCTTGCTCTTGGAGAGACCTTTATTGGTTGACTGAGTAACAATGTTCTTGCATTTTCTCAAATGGTACACAATCTGTCAAGAACAACAACAACAAAAAACAACGGCTTTTGCTGCTACCCTAGAGGAGTTCACACACTTACATGCCTTCAGGTGAACAGTATGCAACTTCACTAAAATATTCATGCTGCTTGGGCCACAATTGCCCAATAGGAGGCTTCACAAGAACATGAAAGGGATTTGTATGTTATGCATGCATAAAGATGAGTTAATCCTCAAATAGTACTTAACATGATTTGTTCTAGTTTTTAACCAGTGAACTTCAAAGCATGCATCTCCATTATTAGGGACTTGTATTTGAACATAAGGGAATGGTCATGGCTAGTTTAGCTTTTAAGCAGAAATTGATACATATTTATATATGTATTTTTTTAAATTATCCGATAGTTTGCTTTCATAACATATATGTTATAATCCTGGGCACACCTGTACCAGTAATGTAATTGTGTGGCCAAGTGTGGTGGATTACTTCATTTAGCAGATGCATCCATACTTCATCCAGAGTTGAGCAGTTAAAGCCTTTTCTCAAGTGTGGCTTGACAATGGCAGCTTGGCAGAGCTGGAATTCGATCACCAATCCACTTTACTGTGAAATACACCAGTAGGTGTATGATTTTCAGCTCAAAGGCAAATTGGAAATAGTACATTGCTGTGGGTTACACTATGAAAGCATTGTTTAAGACAAAAACACATCAGCACAATACTTGGGTAAGATCTGCAATTAGAGGAAAAAGTGTGCCATTTTTTTAACATTTCACACACCATTGCTCCACCAGTCAGATTAGTTCCTACCTGACAGGAAGGTGATTCACGCTACTTATGCCAAATTCTGACCCTTCAGCTGCAATTTGCTTGACTGTGTCACATGTCTAATTTTACATTTTACAGAGAAGCAGCAGACATCAAAGGGCATGATTAATAACATGGCCACAGTGTGCATGTCACTAAAAAACTAGTTATAGCATATAGCATATTCGTTATATTTGTATTTTGGATTTGTTTGTCATAACCACATTTCTCAAAATATTTACAATATATAAAAAAGTGCAAGAATCTCTTCAAGAACGGCCATTATTTAAGGTTTTCAGGTTGCGTATATTCCTGTTGGATATAATGTAATCAGTGTAATACTGATTAAACAAGTACGTAGGGTTTAGGGTTTTTTTTTTTGCTTGATACAACTTCCAAAAATCATTGGGTGGGCTTTTACATAAATATGGCCTAAGTCAGGTTGTGAGGAATTTATATAAAAATATCCCCCTCAAAGCTCAATTCGGCAGAAACACTGGAACCATCAGAGGTGTGACCAGCATGCAGATAATTTACATAAAACTACTTAAGATGTCATGATGTCATGTCTGAATACAGTAAGCTATATTGGGTATTTCTATTATTGTATAAACAAATGAGATGGTCCAAGTCATCTGGCATGCTGAACTGGAAGAGCAGAACATGAGTGGATTTAAAAGATACATGAAAATCTTATTATTTTAAACATTTATATTCCTGCATCTTTGGTAGCTTGTTGGTGTAAGCCATTTTCTGAGGGCCTGGATTAAAATCTGGATGGTGTGTTTACTGAAAGTCCACGATGTACTTACATGCAGTGAATTTTGAGTTATGTTTCAGACCCTCCAGGTTAAGCAGGAGTAAAGCAGACCTTTGCTTATCTCTCCAGTCATTGTATAATGTACTGAGACATTAATGATCAATAAATATGCATAATCAACTAGGGAATATCTGAAGTATGACATTTAAGGGCCAGCTTCAAAAAACATGGTGCAAATTAGAAATGGTTAAAGAAAATCCTCTGCAGAAACATCTGCTGTGCACTTTAAAGCAAATAGAATACAGAGTTTTGTCAAATCCCAGGGCTGCTATCGATCTCCTCTTTGCTTTCCTGCTTCAGAGATGAGGCTGGCATTAAACAGGATCAAAAGCACTTTATGCTTTTCTGAGAACCATATGGTCCAGCGACAAAATCTGCACATGATGAGCAGGGTATTGAGCTTGCTTTCTGTATTTGAAGCCAATGCTTTCAAACAAATGCTGGCTCTAAATTTGGAAGGGCAGGTATCAAGAATATTGCCATTAAAAAAATAAAGACACAGCAGGCACAAAAAAAGGACTTTTTTCTAAACACAATCAGCACCTCCTGCAGACTTTGGCAGCGTGTGAGGATTGATTAAAAAAAAAATTAACATGACCAAAGCCAAATTGTTGTATTTATTTTTCTCCTTTTTTAAAATGAGTCCCAGAATCCAAATATACCAAATGATCCTCGTTCAGCTGCTACGACTAGGTGTGGCCACAGCAAACCATCCACATAGCACAGGTTTTTATGTCACATGCCATTCCTAATGCAATGATCACAGTTTGGGAATGGCAAGGGTTTTTCCACAGACACACCACTTCATGTTAATGATTCCATCCAATGTTGTTAGTTTGTTTAATGAATTAATCTTTTTGCATCAATAGCTATTTAATAAGAGACACGGCGTTACATTGATACACAAGGTTACATCAAAACTAATGATATATATATATTAATATTGGCAAAGTTTAGCATAATTTAGCTTAGTTAACCTAATGCATTTCTTTGGACTGTGGGAAACACATACTCCAGGTGCTGGAGCTGCTAACCTCTGCGTCACCGTGACACCACTCACCCAGGCTTTATAACAATGCTGTCTTCCAGCAGCTTTCTGTACTCAATGAGTCACTGAGTACATAAGATCAAAAATATTGAGTCGTAATAAAATGGACTGCACATGTAGTTTGTGGATGTCTTGCAAGGCATGTCTAAAAAACATTCAAATATCTACATTGTACTAGTAGTTATTTACTGTATTGCACATCCTGTGACTTTTCGTGTGGTGAGGGCTAATCTGCTCGAAACAGCAGCTCCTGAGGACCGAGTTTCAAATCTAGTCACAAAACGAACCAGTCACCAACAGTAGGGATCAGTGTTGGATGCTTAGGTTTGTGTAACTTTTATCTTTTATTAATTTGACTTCATTATAGATTAGGTATTTTTCTCTTAACTTGTTTTTCTAGGACCAAAACACAGCAGGGTTTGTTCCTAGTGTAATAAATGGCATGGAAGTAGTAAAAATGAAAATGAAACATTCTGTGCACGAGCAGAGAGAAGGGATCATTTTGCTTCAAAGTGTTTCCATGTTTAGAAATTATTCATAGACCAGGAGGAAATAAAAACACTGATCATTAGAGCTCATCAAAGTATAATACAAACAAATATGGTGTGCCAGTTGGAACATGGCTAAAAAATAAGCGATTTCCTGCAATTCAGCTATAAACAGGGCCTAAGCCTAGCCTGGCTGTCAACAGCAATAAGCTTAATATGCTGACAACTGCCTAGGCCCTCAAGTCATACGTGTATGCTACATTCAAGGATCTCCTGCAGTTCCTATATGACTACCTTTTCCAAACTGTAAAATGCTATGCTCTGTTTATGTATGATTTGTTATCAACATACAGCAGAGACACTGAATAGAATCCATTAATGTATTAATTAAAGTGGGTGAATTTCAGAATTACAGTTGATAAATTAAATTATGTAAATAAGAATAAGAGCATTATACAAAGGCTACACCGTGGTGCACAGTTAAAGCCCCATGTGCAAGAACTAATTCTGATATGGTACACCAGCTTCACAAGCAACACGTTTAAAAATTTGCAAGATAAAAGATGCAGGATGAAGAAAGGCAGAGTATAAATGTTTTTGCAATTTTTTTCCTGTAAGGTCATAGGATTAAAATAAAGCCAAAAAGTGCTTCGGGAGGTACTGTACAATCTAACAAAAAGTGCTTAGATAAATTTAAACAATATGAAATACTTGTATGGGGTGCCCAATGTAAAATGTTGCGTTTTGGTTCATCATAATTGTGTTTTTCATGTCCTTAAAATGCAAATAAATACATAAAAATGCATGATAACAGGTTGACATTATCACATGTTAACATGTTCATTTTTCTTGTATTGCTTTAAGATTATTGACTCTCTCTCTCTCTCTCTCTCTCTCTCTCTCGCTCTCTCTCTCTCTCTCTCTCTCTTTTTTTCTCTCTCTCTCT
>JAVSBV010113916.1:0-20856 GCA_033117975.1 Parotocinclus spilosoma
AATCACTCCATCCATCTGCTCCTGGTCCGGCCCTTCTGTCAAATTTTAGAACCCTCTGTGGCCCACAAGTCAAAAAGCTTGCCCACCCCTGGTCTATACGCTGACCCTGGGTGGCCCGTTGTACCTACTGAATTTGTGTGGCACTGTGTATACTCTGACCTTGAGTGGCACTTTATACCTACTGAATTTGTGTGGCACTGTGTATACGCTGGCCTTGGGTGGCACTTTATACCTACTGAATTTGTGGTACTCTGTGTATACCCTGACCTTGTGTGGCATGTAGTACCTACTAAATTTGTGTGGCACTTTGTACACCACACCACTGATTCTTACATTTCCCGTTGTATCTTATCCCTTCTGCGTATACTGACTCACTCATATATCTCACCTTGACTCGAAACTCCTGTGCTGACCCTGGCGTGGCCTCCAACAGCTTCATGGTGCCCCCCGCTGCTTTGCTGTACATTAGGAAGTAGAGAAAGGAGAGCTGAGAGGGTTCCATCCCAAACACGGAGCGACAGCAAAGGCTCAGGTCTTCCTTCAGCCCTGCAGGTACAGCACAGAAAAACAATTTACAGTACAGAAACGCATTTCAATGCAACAGTGCATCTGTCAGCACAACCCGTCACAGTGGAAGAACAAGATTTTCTTTAATGTTGTGAAGAAAAAGCAAGAAACTACAAGAGATTCATTGCTAGACTTAGTCTTATGTAGGTCTTGTTTGTTTTTCTAACTGATCTTACTGACATAGGATGTTTTGTTTGTTTGCTTTATTTATTATTTCACCATCACATCAGGACAAGAGCAAGGTTACATTGATACAAGTCACACACATTAACACTGGGCCAATTCAGTAAAACAAGTTACCCACATGCACATGGGAAGAACATGCAAACTCCATACCGGCTGAATCTGAGGTCGGGAAACAGGGAAACCAGGGAACTCTTGAACGCTTACTCAGATGTAGCGTTTAAAAAGCAACATCGATCATTTGATATGGATTAGCCAAACTTTTGAATAACCTTTTGCTAATTTTTGCATTAGCTAAAGTAATCTAGTGAAATAAACAGTCTTATTATCATTTTCAATTGCATTAAATCACTTTCTATTTTTATTTCGAATTAGTCATGTAGTACATTTGTTTATTTCTTTTCACCTCTCATTATTGGGAGGTTTTGTTCTTGCTCTTTATCAAGGTAACATTTATTAATACTGCTCACAAGAAATAGGAAATGCTTCAAAATTAATTAAATATCAACTAATTTTTGTGAGCAGTGTATTTACCGAGGTAAAGTTTATTTATATGATACTATTCCTATACAGAGGCAATTTAAGTGCTTCACAAAAAAGGTAGTAGAACAATTCAAATACATGAAAACATGGTTAAAAGAATAAATGCTCCAAAGAATTAGAATGTGACTAAAAAAACCTCTGTCTAACTCATTATCTAGGGGTAAAACCTCACCTTGTGGGAGAAAAACCTCCCAGGATGCAATTAACTCATCTGTGTGAACCTCCGGGTCAGAAAGATTCTGATTCAAAAAGCCTTTTTTTAACTGAAAAAGTAAAAGATGCTGGTTCAAAATGCAATTCTAACAGATACAGTAAAAGATGTGGATGGAATAGCATGTAGGGTAAATATGAACCATTCAGTTTTGTTATGTTGTTCTGCGGGGTGACACAGAGGCGTGAGTGATTAATGGTTGGATTCCTGGTCAGAACTCTGCCCATGTGGAGTTAGCAGGTTCTCCCCATGTCTGTGTTGGTTTGCTCTGTGCACTCCAGTTTCCTGCCATTTAAAAGACAGGTAAATGACCTAAAATGCTTTAGGTACATTGGTGTAGCTAAAGTGTCTGTGTGTACTGAGATTTTAGGGGGATGGAATGCATGTGCCTAGTGACAGATTTGCACCATGCCTAGGTTTGGTTCCCTCCTTGCATGCTGTGCTGCTGGTCAGGCCCCACTTAGCCCTCAGCTTCCTGCCAGCTGAATTGGATTAAGTAAATATGAATAAACGAATGCTTGTTAACACATAAAAAATGTTCAAATGAAATTGACCCGCTCCCTGAGAAACACTAATACTGAACACAGACCTACATGTGGACATATAGAGTCAGGAAACTCTGACGTACATTACAGCCATTTGACTGTTCCTGGCCTTTACGTGCCCTGACCAGAGCAGATAAATTATATAAATACTTCAGATATACTGTGTAAAATTGTGAACGTCAATACAACTCAACTGTACCTTATTTTTAGGTAATGAAGCCCTGAAAAAATACAGATTTTTAGAAGTGCTCACGTTTGGTCCAGATGTGCATGTCCATGTAAGACTGCAGGGTCATGCTGTCCAGCTGTTGGGCATTAGGGGTCTTCATTGGATCGTCCACGCATACCTTCTTACACAAACTTTCAACCTGACAAATAAATCATGCTACAGTATAAGACACAGAGGGCCTGTTCTGTTCAGGACATAGTTATTTTTAAATATGGCTACAATAAGTAATATTTCTGAAGAATGCTTTGTTTGACTTGGTTATTAATTGAACTATTCATTCAGCATTTACACACTTGTTTGTTCATGCTGGTTGGAGCTCTTACCCTCCAGAGGAACTGGATAAAGTCCAGCAGCACTGGTGGTGAAAAAGAAGGAATGCTCGACGTGTAGGTGCTGATCTTAGCATTGGTGCCACCCACATGGTGAACCTTCTTGCCATTGGTAAACTGTGGATATACCTCCAAGCCAAGCTCCTTTATAAGCTCCATAACGTGAGTCTGTGAGCTGAGAAAAGAGAAAACAACCAAATAAGAACCAGTTAGAGTGGATGGGTTTGGCTTCCACTGCAGTACAGGCTTTTATGATTCATCTCAATAACCCCGAGTGATTCTGTGATGATACACCAACTGGAGAATACAGCCATAAATATCCAGCTTTCAATGGAATTTCTGATAGAGTACCTGAGTGTTTGCTTTGAGATAAACCATACTGCACTGTGCTGCAAGTTTATCAGGTGCCATTTGTTACATATGGCGTATGACACCAGCATAGGACCACCAGTAACCAGATATTATTTGTCATGATATCCAGTCAGCACTGATCTTATGGTAATCCCTTTATTTTAATGGCTTAATGTTTCAGCATCGTTACATTCAGTACCTGGATTCCTACATACACAATAATGGTGGGTATAATTAATAATATGCACAGTAAGTGGCTGTGTGATCTAGTGCGCAAGTTTGTTAGCGCAGTAAGATAAGATAAGATCAAATAAACCTTTATTAGTACAACAGTGGGGAAATTCACATTATTATAGCAATGAAAAGATAGCAAGCCACTCAGTATGAAGAAAGATATAGATGAATAAGGAAAAATATAAGCATAAAAAATACAGTCACTATAAAAAACATATAAAACATAATTTATCGGTTATTAACAGAAACATTGGGAGATCATTTCACATTGGGGGATACTGCACATTGTTAGGTGTGTGTGTGTGTGTGTGTCTGTGGTCCTTGGGTTGAAGCAGCCTGTCACTGAAGGAGCTACCCAGTGCTGGCAGGGTCTCTTGCATGGGGTGGGAGTGGTTCTCCAGAACGGATGTAACATCCATTTGTCTCCCACCACCTGTACTGTCTCTATGGGGCTTCCAAGGACAGAACTGGCACTCTTAATGATTTTATCCAGTGCCTTTGTGTCCACCATTGAAATACTGCTGCCCCACCAGACCACACTGTAGAAAGTGGCAGACGCCACTGTGTGGATAAGTTGCTCTAGATAAGGGCGTCTGCTAAATGTCGTAAGGGTAAGTGTAAATATTATTCAATATGTCAGGTGGGAAACACCCACTGCAAGCTTACCTGCCCACCCACTGCCCTCCAACGTCCCAGCTGTCAAAACCATTGGAGGCTGGCAAACGCTTAGTTAGTGTACGGCCCCCTACACGGCCTGAAAAGCAAAGAATGAAACATTAAGTTACAGCAGAGGCCAAATGTCTGAGACTACTAGTGAAAATGCTTTAATTCATAAAACAAATAATATATTCAGCATAACAATTTGAGGAATCTATACGTCATGGACTGTCATGGTTACCTGATCTAAACCCTATCAAGCAAATAAACAGAGCAATCCGGAGCAAACAGTTCATTTAATTAAAGGTTGCCTTTAAAACAATTAAATTAATGTACAATGTATTAAGTTCACATACTGTATATAATGTAAAAAATAAAGATACTTTAGGGTACTGAGGATCTCTTTACATTAGCTATAAGCTTTTATTAGTATTTGTCAGTAATAAGTTATGTGTTGTGAACACACCTTTAGCCTCCAGCACTATCACTCTGAGCTGTGTGCTTCTCTGCTTCAGACTCCGAGCAGCACTGAGTCCAGATAAACCTGCACCCACGATGACCACATCACACAATTCCTCTGACATTGTAGAACCGTAGTCGCTTTAATCTGTTTCTGCAGAACTGAAGCTGTCTGGTGAATGAAGCTGACTTCTGCCTCTGCTTGTATCTGCCAGCAAGACAGACTGCAGGTTAAAGTCCGTGTTGGCGTGTTTGCGCTGCACAGTTAATAGATCCATACTTTAGAGATCATCTGCAAAGAGCATGTCTGTTAAAAGAACACACATTTTTTCAATCACTTGCTTATTAAAACTTTCTTTACTGACATGTTTGTGGAAGGTGGGATAAGACCAGAGGACAAACATTGACATGACTGGACTGGTTTAGTTTTCCTTCAGGCAGTATGACCTCATATATTACAATATAATAAATCAACGTATTTAGACATTTTAACACCAAGCTGGTGCTGTGATCTAACCTTACCACTGCAAAGATCTGGGAGCAAGTCCCAGAGATTAATTTTGGTGTGTATAGGCATGGAAATTGTGCCCTTGGGCCAATAGCTGCACTTGAATTGCATATTAAAGTGATTTTACGGTGAATATGTTATAACAATAAAATACTAATAATTCAGGGTGACGATAACACAGTCTTTTAGTTTTGTAACACAGTGATGAAGAGTTGATGTAGAGTTACTTGGGTAAGTATTTATAGATAAAACAGAATTAATGAATAATAGATTTGGCCAACCAAAGGCGCTCCCTCATAAGTCTTTACAGGCAAACGGCATTTAATCACCACACCAATCGATCAGCGCCTGTTTGCTTTAGTGACTGAGGTCTTAACATTTCTAACAAGTCATAATAGGAAAAAATCGAAGGCAGCATAGCGTCTTGCTGAGCCCACAGTGAGAAGGTACTGGGATTAATCTTCAGGGGACGTGGTCTTTATCCTTAGTGTGGAGTCTGCATGTTCTCCGTGTCCACCTTTAACGTGGGGTCACGTTTTTTGTCTGGGTGCTACAGTTTCCTCTCACAGTCCAAAGAAGGCTAATTTGTGTCTCTAAAGTGGCTCTGGTGAAGAAGTGTGTATGAGTGTGTGAGTGCCTGTGCTCTACGATGGATTGGCGTCCTGTCTAGGGTTGAGCCTGCCTTGCACCCTGTGCCGCCAATTAGTCACTGACTCTCATGTTACCCTGTTCAGGATTAAGCAGATAAGACACAAGTAAATTCAAATGTATTTTACCTTTAGATGTTGCAGCCGTAGCTTTCTGGCAAAAAAAATATTTATGTCGTATTTTATGTTTTGTTCTTAAAAGGTGATTTTTCATGTGAACTGTTATTTCCAGTATCACAGGGGATTATTGGTAACACTGCCATGGTACCTTAATTGTTCATTCAGCACCTGTAATTGCAGATGGACTAAAGTTTATGGGTTTATTTTTAATACCGCGTAGGTAGTGTTTGGGCTATTTTATTTGGTTTCTTCTAAATGTTGCTAAGTGTAAACTAAAATATGTTTGTGAGAATGTGTGCCCTACATTCTAAGGACCACATTTCCCCAAAAAGATAAAAAGATCTGATATTTTTTACATTGTGGGTTGTTCTTGTTTACAGAAACCGCAACTTTCTTTTGAAAAAAAAGTTGTCAAAATAGATTTGCTTACAGTTACTAGGGTAAGGTTAAGTTTGGGTTTTAATGTATTGCATTAATTAGCTACAGTAATTGTTATGTCAATGGGTGTCAAAGTAGTAAGACCTGGTCTGTGTGTGTGTGTGTGTGTGTGTGTGTGTGTGTGTGTGTGTGTGTGTGTGTGGTCTGCTATTGACCCTGCTATTGGATAAAGCGGATATAGAAGGTGAACAAATGATCAAATGCTTTGTATTTCGCACATGAACATTCATGCTTCACATTAGTCTTCATAACATTGTCAAACTGGATTGATTCATCAGTGCCTTTAAATAATTTCCTTTTCACTGTGATCCATTGTAGTTTCCTCTGTAGTTTGTTCTCTCCACTTTGTTGTGATGGGAGGAGCGAGAGCACGTTGTCACCTGAGACCTTGTCCCAGTCGAGCTTCTCACTATGACATTGTTCCTGTTTGTAAAGCACAGGTGAGACAGCACGCCGTAAAGTGTCTGAGGATTACTGTTGAGGATTATTAGAGATCTGAGCAGGTACACATCCATTTTTTTATTTATTTATCATACTCTGTGTTCTCTGTTTTGTGTCCATTATTAAAACCTTGTGATGTTCTATAGCACTCCTGTGCACTCACTCTAAGCTATTTGGTTTGATAAATCATTCATGCAGACCTAATTTAGAGCAAGAAAGCGAGCTGGTTTTCTCCCCTGCTCTTTAGTGGGGTGATATGTGAGAAGCTTGGAGGCCTGTGTGTGCTGTAATGAGAGCTGTAGCACTGTGAAATGTGACTGAATTTTCTCAATGTGTCACACTAGGACAGCAGAGCGGCCCAAGGTTCGACACCTCCAAATAAAATAGCTGCAAGTCACGCTTTCAGCAACATGAAAATCAGGTAATTTGTTTTTGTGCTGTTCTCCTGACAAGTTTCAGCACGGCGTGTTCTGCTTGCCTCCGTGCATTTCCGATTCCATCAGGGCTCAGAGATGTATTTCATTTCATTGCTGTCTCTTTGCAATGGGATTTTTGTCGATGACATTCAGGCATATCATAATTACGGAAATGCAATGGTTTTGGCTAACAACTGGGACCGTGAGATTCTGTATCAACTACTGTTATAGTTTCATTGGTCCTGGTAGAAATACTTAAACCTCATCATAGTTTACATTTAAAAAAAAGTCATTTGGGAGACCTGCTTATATGTCCCCTATATACCCCCCCCCAATTGTTCTATGCCCCCTCCTTATTAAAATGTAATAGTAAGTAAAATAGTAAATATTACATATTTTGCAGAAACAGGTTTACTATTCTACCTGTTGATGGCCATATGTAACACTTTTGGTAATTTTTCTCAATAACTGTTTATGAAACACCTTTTTGTGTATTTTTTAAAATATTCCCAGTCAAAGCATAGTACCTCATTCTTAAATGCCTCATACACAAGGCAATTCAAAGTGTTTTACAGAATTTAAAATAATAATAATAATAATAATAATAATAATAACAATAATATAAAAAAACTTAAACTAAAAACTTACGTGCAATGAAAACACCATACAAAACATGAACCTTAGGAAACAGTTTAAAATAAATAAACTAATATTAAAAAGCAAAGAGTGCAGGTAATCAGGTGTCATATGCACAGCTAAACAGAAGAGATTTTAACCTGGACTTATACATTGTTAGACTAGAGGCCAGCCTAACATCTTCAGAGAGGTTATTCCATGTCTTAGCTCCATAAAACTGAAATGCTGCTTCACCATGTTTAGTCCTGACTTTGAGCACCAGCAGAAGGCCTCTGCCGGATGTTCTCAGGATTCTGAAATGGTTCATATGGGACCCACGTGTCAGACATGCTAAGCCGTAGAGACTTATACACAAGTAAAGCTGTCTTAAAGTCTATTCTCTGACAACAGGAAGCCAGTGCAGAGAGCATTGCAGCATAATCTATGACTATTCATAATTTGTTAGACTAAAAGCTACTACTACTCAGAGATTAAAAGCAAGTTCTGAGGTCAACACATAAAGGCATGTAAATACTTTGAAGACTAAGAGCATAAAGACACCAAACGACAGTTAAATACACAAAGAACAGAGGACATCCGACAGAAGTGTAGAGATCAGAGGAAGGATTTTCCAAGGAACTGTTTGTAAAGGTGAGCTGATATTTCTTTGGAAGGAAGAGAGACAGTGAACCTGTTGGAATGCACATCAATGCCATCTAGATCTTGGAACCAGAAATTGCCTTGATGTCTTCATCTCTAAGTTTGATCAAGAATAGCTTTGAATTATTGATGTAAAGGAATAGCCAACTTCACAAATTTCTCTGTTTCCCAAATGTAGTCCATGACTGACACACATTTATTTTGTCTTTGGCTTGCAGTCAGGGTTTTGACAAACAGGGCTAAAAAAAATTTAAGTGTGTAATGATGTTTTAACTAACTTTATTTCTGCATTAATAAGCCAAGTGAATAATAAACATCCATTCTGCCAACATAAAAGTAACTGTTACTTAAGAGTGAGTACTGTGTGCTTTTTATCAACATGTAAAATTGTGTTTCAGAGGGCCCCTGGTGACTAATTTAGCTGGGCATTGCCTTTAAAACTAAGCTATTGCACTTCACAAACAATGAAAAGAGCTCCACATATCAAACTTTTTTTGTTTCAGATGCTGTAGAGATGAATTTTGTTTCAGATGCTTTTATATTCTGTGTAATGATATAAGTAATAATAATAGTGATGTTTCACAAACTTGCATTCAGAATTGTGTACCTGTAACCTGTAACCTCAATGGAACCATCCAATCTGCCTAAACTAATAACAGCCAAGCTTGTAAAGTGATCATCACTGACTTTAATAACATTTCCACCAGCTACTGATAAGACCTGGACTATGAAGTGGCTTAATTGTAGACCCTTTTGTGATTGCTTGCATATATCAATCACCCTCTTGGTCCAGGTCGCTTGCTCAGTAACTTGGTAGCTTCTGGCTTGGTGTCCCTCTGAAAAACACTTAAAGGTTCTTAAGACAAACACTAAGAATGCTCTTAGATGCAATTCTCAAAAAACGTAAGGAATTCTCAAATATTATCTTAAGAAAATCTTCATTATTTTTGTAGCGAGACACATTCTGAATATGTTTTATTCCGAAATTTTGTAAATATGCGTGATTTGCAAACTGTTTGAATGAAAAACAGTCTACATACATAGGTACAAACATACACTGCTCATAAAAATTAGGGGTTATTTTAAAATGAATATGAAGCAATTAAAAAGGAAGTATTTGATTTGATTTCATTAAGCAAGAGCATCAGAAAAGCAAATGAAAAGTCAAATAAAGTTGTTCAATTATGCAAATGAGATCAAAAGTGAGTAACAAGTGATATATTCATGTGGGTGAACATAGGCATGTTAAACTGGATGAGAGTACCCCCTACATTGACTGTTCAGTAGCGTTTACGGTCACCCAAGACTGCCAAAACACACAGACACTGATGGGACAGGGACAGGATCAGATTATCCAGCAGTTCTTGTGGGATCCTCTTCATATTCATATAGAAAGATCCCCACATTTTTGTGAGCAGTGTACTTCTTAAAAGCAAGTGTATGCACATTGTCCTCTACATTCTCCTCAGAGTCACTCAGAGTCATGTTTTCGGGGGTTCTGGCACAGGTCATTCCCGACTGTGAGTTGCTGGCCTCATAGCAGATGGTAAATTAGGCCATTTAACAGTATCTTTGGGTTCTCTCCAAATTCAAGCAATGGCAACAGACATATGGTGTGAACGTTTTGCCAATGCTGTGAGAAGCCTTACACATAACTCACAACAAATGCACAACAAATGCGGTCTCCAACTTTTATCCTTGTGAGCAATCTTACAAGCAACATACACTGCTAACAAAAATCAGGGGATATTTCATTCCTAGTTTTTGTGAGTAATATGGTTCTCATGGCATTTTTATGAATGGTTTTATATAACATTTTGAGGATTTGAATCTTAATTCACTGCTGATGTAATACTATTTAGGCAGTTTCACAGAACCGATGGGCATCCACACAAAAATGTAAACTAATAAAGCACAACTTTTCAAGTCAAGTGGAAAAGACCGGAAATGTTTCCATATTGGGGTCAACAATAAAGTAGCTGCTACTTATGAGTGAACACTATTTGCATTTCCCAACATGTCAAATTGTATTTCAGAGGGCCCCTGTTGACTCATTTATCTAGGCATTGCTTTTTAAAAGAAGATTTCACTTTACAATTAAAAGTGCTTAAAAAAAGTGCTTTTTGTTTCCGATGATGTACATTTGCAAAAGCACTAGTACATTTATATTGTATGTAATAATATACATAATAATATTAATGATGTTTTACATACTTGTTTTAGCCATAATTAAGCTAGCAAGATTTCAGCTGATTGTGTGTTATTCAATTATTAGTACATTAGTAAATACAGTTACATAATTTAATTATGTAATTTGACATTTGTCTGCCACAGAAGTTCCTGCAAAGAGTGTTACACAACATTTTGTATTGTTTATCTCTCCATTTGCTCTACAGATATTTGAGAAAAAACAGCATTGTCATCAAACAGCAACCACTGTGCTCTACTGTTACCTTACTATGTGCCGTAGCTGTGTGTCTCAGCACAGGTATGTTCTCTTCACTGCTTTATTTAAATACACTTTATTTTATTTGCTGAACAATTAGTAAACCAGTAAAGGTTGTGTGCTGGTGATACAGCACTCTAAATTTGCTTTCAGCTGGGTTGGGCCTGTCACTGTATTATCTCACAGTAATACAGATTACAAATACATATAATTTTGTACTAAAATGTCCATAAAAGAAAGAATTGTAGTTTAAACACGTAAAATCTACGTAACCTTCTCGAAACAAATGTGGCCAAGGGTGAACAAACTCTGTATTAAGTGTTACAAGGTATCAGAGAGATATAACCTTTTATTATAGTGACTGTATGTGCATTTATTAATCAGACCTCCAATCTATTAGCACCTACAGTATGTTTTGCTCCTGTGCTGTACAGATGGCACCCTGGCGATGAAGGTGACCTCCACAGGGCCTCAGGCCTTACAAATGGCACAAGGAGATAAAGCAACGCTAGGATGCACCTACACGGCAAGTCCTGAAGATGAAGGAGACCTGGACATCGAGTGGACGCTGGTCACTCCAGATACATCAAAGAAAGACCAGCTGGTCAGTATCGGAGAAGAGCGGCATGAGGAAGTGAAATGCTTCTCCCTATTTGCGTTCGCATTTGCATTTTGCTCAATTAGCAGACCTTCGTATCCTAGTGGCAACTCGTTTTAGAAAGTACAATCTAATCAAATGGGAGTTAAGGTCACAAGGCACTGAAGACAAACCTTAAACTCTGGCATCCATAATCCAGCACCACTTACACATTTGCATGAAACAGGGTACGCTGGGTAACGGATTATTCTGAATACATGTTCCAGTGTTTGCACATGCAAAGCTGAAGAGTTGTTTTTACTCATTTGTAAAACTACTACTGTTTACAACATGAATCGTTTATACTCATTGACAAAAATGAGCAAATAATGCACCCCGATGCAAACATCAGCTTGAAAACTTCATGCAGTTCTGTCTCAGGCAGATATGTAAATGATTGCAGCTATTAGACACTGGCAACTGTTTCCTCCGCTGCCCTTTGAAAAGGGAACTTTTAGGTAGTGTAACTCTTGGTGAGTAATTGTTGACTGTTAGGTATGATAACCAACCACCGATAGAGAGGAGCGTTTAATTTATAATCAGCTGCCACAGTTTTGTTGTCCACCATCCAGACACATATGGCACCTTCACTACACACCCCTGTCTCTACCCCGACCATATCCATTAATTGTCCAGTGCCATCTTTTGGATCTGACAATTTTTGGGCTAGACTATGAAGGCCTCATGGTCAACTAACAAAAAATAAAACCTGCATTTTAAATGGAGGTCATCAAAAAATATCTAAAAACTCAGATAACCATGATTCAACAGTGCTCTTATGTATTTTGTCTTTCAGCTCATATCATACTCAGGGGGTACTAAATATTTCCATGGTGACCCAGACTTGATAAAAGGGCTGGACTTTGAGGCGGGTGACCCCTCCCTGGGTGACGCATCTCTTTCCATCGCTTCGCTCGCTCCTGTCCATGCTGGAACCTACCAGTGCAAAGTGAAGAAGGCTCCTGGAGTGGACATGTTAAGAGTCTCCCTAGTGGTCATGGGTAATATGTGTGTTTTTGGACACTGATCCTTTAGTGAACATGATGAAAGCAGTAATGCTACTTTTCAGATCTTGTGTTGTGCTCTTCAAACTTCAGTTGAATTTTTTATAGCGACAGAACAGGCTAAATAATTAAAAAAAAAAAACAAGTTACGCAGCATTTTTTCTGCAGAGCTTTTTGAAAAGCTGTTAAACTAGTGTTACAGCAGTTTCCGAGGAACCTTTTAACTTTTACAATAATATACTTTTCTCTGGAAATACGCATTGGGTGTGTGGAAGGCTTGTTTATTTGGGCATCGATCTGGTTGTTGTTGTTTCTATTCTGGATTTGAAACAGATTTGATTAGAAAACGCTGCGTAATTGTTGATATAATACAAATCAAAATGCAAACATTAATCTGGAAGGCTTTCTTTCAAGAATTGAGGATTAAAGTGGTAAGCCCTTTTATTTTAGGTGCCTGTATACTAATGCTTTTAAATAATTATAATGAGGTCACCAGGGCTGCTACCCCCCCCACAATGCCCACCCTCCCACGGTGCTAATGTGTACAATCATGCTGTAGTCTGTACACTTCCAAAGTAAACATATTTTCATCTAAAAAGTGTTCTTTGTTAGTTGTTTTAACAACACAAAAAATTCAAAACATTTAATGAAATATTTGGAGTTCTCAACCATGCCCTTTGCAAAAGCAGAGTAATTCTAACACATAAAATCAACCACGCCTGATACTTTTTCATTTTTCTCCACGCTTTTCATTTCACACTTTTCATTCAGTCTCCTAATTTCATTAGACCACCAGCCTGCGGAGTACATTCAGTCACAACCTCATGGTGAATCCAATCTTTCCGACTGTTTGTAATTTCCTTTCTTCGCAGAGTCAATCACTGTGTTCTTTCCACAAATCTACTGAAAAAAACTGAAGTGTTTATGAACTTCCCTTTTTCAGAGAGATTTTGAAATATGGACCTTAAACTGTTTTTGGATTTAGCTAACCTGAACTAAAGAGTTCACGACTGGCCTTTTAGTAATCATAAATTCAGTCCAGCTGACTGAGGAAATCATTCCCAAATGATTAATGAATCAACCAGAAACTATGAGGAAAATAATACGTAATTCAATTCCTTATAGAATCATTGTATAATCACAATTAGATAAACCGACAAGGATTGTTCGGTGTTAAAAATTACTTTCAATTGAATTTGGATGTTGTCTGAACACCATATAATATATATATATATATATATATATATATATATTTATATATATACTTAGCTGCACTATATGGGTTACTATAGTGTAGCAGTATCGACTGATTATACAAACTAAATAGCTCACGCTTAGAACTGACCCTTTCTTAACTTTCTCTGTCTTTCTCTCTCTCTTTTATGTTACAGAGCAGGTGATGGATGGGGTAGGTTCTGTATATTTAGAGTTGTGATTGTCAGGCCACCTGATCATGAGAGACAGTATTATTAGAAAATGATGCTCATTTGTCTGCATTTTGCCTGCCAATGGCTTCTGAGTTTCAGAGCCCCTCTAGAGTTCCCATAAGCCCTCTGGATTTAATTGGCCTTTTAATGGCTCAATTTAAATTTGGGACATGTGATCTGCCCATTTTTTTTTGCCACAGTAAAGCACATGAAGTCTGCTATAAATTGTAAATGTAATGCTTTCATGTCAAACCTAGATGAAGGCACATGCTAGTGAAATATGTAAGTTAGTCTATTATTCTACTCAGGGGTGTCCCCAAACTCACTTTAATGTGGCATGTGCTCCAGTAAAATGATGTTTTGCCCAACTGAAATCACAACATTAAAAAGGCAATTTAATCCTGTATTGCTGAGCAGAACTACAGGACACACCATGAAAATTCAAAACTGGCACAACATTTCCTATAACGAAGAGCAATTATGGCTTTCAGTCAAAATTATTTCAGGTTATATTTGACTAAATATGTGATGAAATATTAGAATATTTATGAATCTATAATGATGTATATGGAATGAAAATGCATGTAAAGTGAACTGCGAATTAATACAATTTTTGTCATTCTCTTTCTTGATGAAGAAAATCTTCATCTTGTCTCGCCTCGGCCACACAGGCTTTTATAATAGAAATGATAGCCTGCTGATGTAGTTTATGCAAGGCTCCAGATGACTAATCAGAAGGTTGCGAGTTCCTGCCGGAGGGACTATATTTGCATCCGGCTTGGCAACATATAAAGATCTCCAGGATGTGCTGAAATCTGTCTGTGCCGAGCATAGAAATGTCTTCTTGGTCTGTTTCATTGATCGATCTCATGTGGATCAGGCATCTTAAAACATGAGTGCTGGCTTAATTGGGCAATTGTGGGACAGTGGTTAAGCCTCTGGGGTTCTAATTGGAAAGGCTTTGTGTTCATATCTTCGCCTAAATGCCCCAGCCTTCTGCAGCTCAGCTTAATTTTAAGCCCCTCTGGATAAGGGTGTCTGCTTAATGTCGGACCTGCTCAGGCATATCCAACTGGATGAATATCATGAGGTAGTGCCAGGGACCTCTGAAGGGATTCCATTTCACACAGAATATCTAAGGATAAAATCTAATCTGAGGCTGAGGATGGAAAAGTCTGATCTGACCTTCTCCTGCTCCTGCCAATGTGACCTTTGTCTTGAGAAAGGAGATGATGAGATGAAGTGAGATGTAGAAAATCCTCCTAAGACGTAAAAAAAAAATGAAACAAGATGTTTCTCAGGAAATGCTATAAATACTTCCAGAATCTTAGTCTTTTGCAGTTTAATAAGGGATTGTGTTTTTTTCTAAACTCTAGGTCAGCCACTGTTGTAAAAGCAATAAAGCAACTCAGGAATTATATCTTAATCAACCCAACGATTACTATAGATGGGATCTGGGATCAAGGTCATCAAGTCACATCACAAATGCCAGTTTAAAGTGTAGCCTTTAAACTTTAACCATTATTTATGTTTATTATACATTGTTAAAACTGTTAAAACAACAATTCTAATGGTGGTTTGGTGGCCTAAGACTTTTGCACAACTTTGTATATGGTTAAATTAAAAGTTAAATTGTCCCACTTTATGTCACACTCTCTGTGTGTGTTTAGAGAAGCCAGCTGTGCCAAAGTGTCACCTAGAGGGTGACGAGTCAGTGGGCACGCCCATGTCTCTACACTGTAGGACAGATCGGGGAGCTCTACCCTTGCAGTATGTGTGGAGAAGAGAGAGCGGAGGTCCAATTCCTCCAACCGTTACACAGGGTGAGCACAATCTCACATTATGCCTCTGTAGCTTAATGCAGAAAAGACCAGGTTAATGTGGCTTGATATTTTTTTCTGGAATGGTGCCCGAGCCCGTGTCGAAATGCAGACGTGGCACAAATAAGCATCTGGTCATTGTTCTATGAAAAATTGTTCTGTCAGGCAGAAGTGTTCATGCCTTTTAAAATTATTGCATGGACTTTATGGCTTTTAATGGTATTTATTTATCAAATCCTAATGAATGGCTTTTCACTTTGAAAAAAAACTATAATGTACCTTAGTGTATAGTAATAAAAGAATACTTATTTTATTAATAATTTCAAGTAAATAAAGAATCAGAAAATTTCACCATTTTAGGAGTGACTGTCCTGCAGTAAGATGAAATGCTTTATTATTGAGCTGTTGCTCCACAAAACTAACTTGATAATGCAAATTGTATGCAAAAGTGCCATCCGTATCTCTGTCTTATGCAAATGTTTCCCTACCCTTGGTCAAATGATATGTATTGCTGTTTTGTAAAGAACCTCTGCAGGCAATGTAAAATATAAACAAATAAATAAAAACCAAAGTAAAGGTCTTCTAAGATTATCTAGTTGATAATTAATATATTTAATAATAATTATAATAATAATAATGATTAATATTAGCTTATCTTTTACCTTATGTTTTGTATGGATGGATGGATGGATGGATAGATAGATAGATAGATAGATAGATAGATAGACAGACAGACAGTGCATAGTACATAGTAGATAGTACATAATGAACTTATATCCCAAAAATGTAGGTGCTGGTACAAAAAATGTAAATTTTAAAAAATAAAATAAAATAACATACATGTATTCAAATAGCATATGCAGTACTGTGCTAAAAGGTCAACTTGGCATCTAAATGAAGCTGCCAGATCCTATTGCTCAAGTTTAGGAGGAGGACACACTTTATACTTACCACTATAACCTACAAAGTCTGTTTTTTCTATTTTCATTTTATTTTACTTTTTAATCTTGTATTTTCTGGTTGTATCTTAATAACGAGCCCAAGACAAATAGTAGAACAAATGGTTCTTCCCCCCCACACCCACACAAAATTCTGTTCTTTGAACACTGATACACCCAAAGGTGCGATCATCCAACCACGATGCATGAAAACAGTAATTTATTGATCGGGAACTGAGTAATACTATCTACATTACGTCTTATTGGAAAATTTGATTCCGACTTCAAACAAATCGCAGTTTGAATGGTCTTTTGGATCCAATTAATTTCCAATTCTGAGAGTCCACTATAATTATACAATATATGGTCATTATAAAATTGCTAAATTAATGATATGCCTAATCTAATGGTGGCCTGAGACTTTTGCACAGTACTGTAAATGTTTGTCTGCAGAGGTTGTAGCTTGTAAGGGAAAGCAACTTTGATGCATTCCATTGAATTACATTTCTCCATCTTTTATAAATGGCAAACTCACATTTAAATTTCAATTACTACCACCAACAACAAAAAACCTCAAATGTCAGAATGGCTGAGAGACATTCATCTCTGTGTGTGAAATATTAATACACCAGTCACCAGTAGGCTATGATGTATTGGGCCTATTAAAATGAATGGAATATTAATGCAACTTCTCTCTGAACCATTGATAGATGTTGGAAGTGTAAGGCAGCTAAAACAAAGAGAATGTGCTGTGGTCTCTTTCTAAAAGCAGTTAAACCAAATAATAATTATGATGTAGCTGTTACTCCAGACTTTGGTCTATTTTCCTAATAAAAAATATTCGTACCAAAAAAGGTATAACCTCTTGATTATTTAAAATAGTTCTGCACCATTTGGTCTTATTACTCACTTCTATTCATGAATTTATTAGTTACAATAAATTAAATATTACCAAGTACTGATAATGTAACATGTTTCATCTTCTGCGTTCATCAGATCCTTACCTAGGAGAATTGCTAATTGCTAATCATTCATTAGAATTAGCCGGTATCTACTCATGTGAGGTATCCAATGCTGTCGGGAAAGCGCTTTGTCGAGTCAACCTGCAGGCCAAAACACGTGAGTGTACCCAGAACACACACCTATTTACATAATCAATGACACTGAGCTAGTAACATTTTTCTTGTTAGTAGTGTTTTGCTAAAGTTGTAGCATTGACTATTGAGTGTGTTTGCATATGTGTGTGTGTGTGTGTTGAATGTTATCTTTGTTCTTGTGTATTTTATCAATATTTGTAGAAATGTAAGAACTGGTTTATATTTTGGCTGGTCCTCACAAACAGAAGTGTATGATTACAGAAGTCGTTAATTATAAATAAAAAAAGAAAGAAAGATTAGACCTTAGAACACTAAGGTTAAAGTTTACTAAGGTGTAGAGATAACATTAATCTACAGTAATACACAGTCAATATGTGGCTTCCCTAAAATAGTAACACAAATGGTGTGTGTGTGTGTGTGTGTAAATACATATATATGTATATATATATATATATATATATATATATATGTGTGTGTGTATGTGTATGTGTGTGTGTGTGTGTGTGTGTAGCTCCAAGCAGAGCTGGTGTAATAGCTGGCATTGTGACTGGATGCCTTCTGCTCTTTGCAATCATCTTTATTGTACTCTGGCTCCTCATTTTCCGTGCCAAATGGAACCGAAAGTACTATGAGAAGGAATTCTCCAATGAGATCAGGTAATCAAAATGTTCACTTATGGTTTCCTATAGTATACCAGTTGTCGCTGCTGGTCTTTCAAAGAGGGAAATCTCATTGTCAGCTTAAATCATAAATTCTGTCAATTAATTTATATGTAAATTATATATTTACATAAACATATTTATTTATACTGCCCTCCATTCCTTTTAAAGAAAATGGTCTGTAACCCTATTGTACCAAGTGGGCGTCTCTTCCAGGGACATGGCCATTGTCCCCTCAATGGCCAGCATAGCTAGACTGCTTAGATGGCCTTGGCCCATTGTGTTGTGGGTATAAGACTTAAGCCTTTATAAACAGGAAAAACTTCTTTCTACACCTGCAGATTTAGTTCCAACTGTTCCACTCACAATAACAGTTTGTACAGCTGAGTCATTGCTCTGTCCAACAACGAACTAACGAAACGATATTAAACTAAAACAAGGAAATGTTAAAATTATATTAAACTGAAACAAGCAAATACTATGAGTCTGTACTATTTACAGTGTAATAAACAATGGGGATGTTCAAGTAATTTCCCCAAGCAAATACCAAGAAATGGTTTGCACTTTGTCTTTTGTCTTTACTCACAAAATTGGCAATGGGACTGACTGAGAAGTGACGGTGTAGATTTTAAAATAGCTCTCAATCAAAACGAGATTTTGCCTTTCTACTGATCCTCCAATCACAATACAGAAGCTCAGCATCTGGGCCAGTCGAGGCCCTCCCTCAGCTCCATTCACCCCCAAAGATGCTGAGCATCCGGGGGCAGAAAAATCGTGGCATTTATCCAATGACTGTCGTGTTTTAAGGCAATAAAAATAAACTGGTCCATGCAGTCCCATTGAAGTAAATGGACACTCAGCTTCTACGGGTAAATGCACTGACCATAGACCGTATAAGAAAACGATTGCTTGAAATCTTCAGCATTGATGCTACAGGATCGTATGAATAGTTAACATATTCGAGTCAGTCAGTTTGTGATAAGTAGCTGATTCTGAACTAACCCATCTTCAGGATTAACGCGTTCTAATGCGTTTGTAGTCAGTGATATGTTAGCACAACTGTACATATTTGAAGATTTAATGTTGTACATTTTAGGGGAAGCTTTCCTTGCAGTCTTAGAGAATTTGTGGGCTGTACCACTTTCACATATGATGGCGAGCTTGTGGAATCTAGCCATTACAAGTAATCATTTAGCAGACACCTTATCCAAACCAGCAACTGCCACAATGCCAAGGTTCCAGCTGTAGCAGCTTGGCTGTGTTGAAATGTTCTCATCTTTAACCACATTAAACACGTTTAAAACATGACCATCACTTCAGCTTTTCCTCACTACATTTCCCTGCTGAGCCAGGTGGCAGTTGACTTAATAGTAGTTTGAGGACCATTCATCATGTTTCATTTAAATGAGTGATTTATTGTTTTTTGGGGGTTTTTTCAGGGAGGACGCTCCTGCACCTGAGAGTCGTCCGACCAGCCGTGGTTCCAGTCGTCACTCCAGATTCACCTACAGCCAGATGGGCCAAAATCACCACCATCAACCTGCATCCAACTTCAATGGCTACAACAGGGTTAATTACGACGTCATCTACGGCTACGCTGTCTGATCACGTCATCTTCTGATCATTCACTCATTTATTGTCGTTTGACTTTTTCAGCATTTGTATTTTGTATGTGACTTTTTACACACTTAATAAGATTTAAGAAATATAATTTGTTTGATTAAAGTTATGTTTTCCCATTAAGGAGATGCCCTATAATAATATTATTTTAGCTTAAAACATGATACAGTCTTGTGAAAAAGTTTGGCCACCCCTGGTTAGATGTTATGTTGATTTGTTTTAATGAAATGTGTTGAATCTTAGCCAAGAACAAGCTATATGACATATTCACCATCTTGCTACTGAAGCTGCTGCTGCTGCATAATTTTACATTCATTATGGATCTGTATATTACATACAACAACAGATGTGAACTAATGCACATATACTGAATGTATATATGGATGATATGCATTAAATGTTGGCCATCTGTTCAGAAGCTTATACAAGAGCTTTCTGAACAGATGCTTGTGCTTTGTTTGTTTTGGAATCATGCCTCATCATTTGTATTGTCTTCCTGATTAAGCACAACTGCAAACATATTTTATTCATTGCAACATTAGACTACTAAAAAGATAAATGGACAGTCGGCCAACACTTTTCTGTATGTATGTGTGCATATAAAGAGAATGGATGTGTATGGATGGATATACGCTATATGTACAAATGTATTGGGACACACCTCTTAATCAAGCTTCATTCAGTCTCATTGCCATGGATTTATCTGGGCTAGGGTGGCTTGCCTGGCTGGAATAATAATGTGAGTCATGCAGACAACAACTCTAAAACACTGGTTACTGTACCAAGATATGGTTACAAAAGAAGGCCAAGTCAAAGTCCTGACCTCAGTCCAATGGAAATGTTGTAGAAGAAGTTCAAGTTAGGAAACCAACTACCATTCCTGAGCTAAAGTTGTTCTGTAGAGAGAAATGGGCTAAAATACTGATCAATAAGAACCGGAAACATTTAGATGTATTTATTGTGGGACTGTGGTAGCCCAGTGGTTAAGGTACTGGACTCTGGACCAGAAGGTCCAGGGTTCAAATCCCACCTCTGCCACGGTTGGGTCCTTGAGC
>JAVSBV010113931.1:0-20847 GCA_033117975.1 Parotocinclus spilosoma
TGATTCCACATAGTCCTCGAGAAATTAAAAAGTGCTGAAAAATAAAGATTTATTTGTATTTTTTTTCCTCCCTCCTCAGTAGATTTTTAAGTTGGGGCATCCGAGGAACAAGCAATTAAAAGTGTCTGGCCATAATTGGTGTCTCTAAAGTATCCCTTAATGTGTGTGTGTGTGTGTGTGTGTGTGTGTGTGTGTGTGTGTGTGTGTGTGTGTGTGTGTGTGTGGACGATGGATTGGCACCTTGTTAAGGGTTGTTCCTGCCCTTGTGCCCAGAGTTGCTGGGTGGGCACTGGCTGGCCCACGACCTTGTGTGGATTTGAAGAAGATAATGGAAGGGTGGATGGATATTATTATTTAATTTATTTAGATTCCAAATGATATTAGGGATAATTATCTTTTTTATTGTCTTTATGTAGTAATCAGACTCTATTTGTGTAAACGTGCTCAGGTTAAGAGCAGCAGAAAGAAAGAGGCAGGCGTTTTTAGAGCAACCTGACATTACCGTCCCGACCAGAAAGTCCCCATATTCTGAGAACGACCCGGGCAGTCCAATGACATAACACCTCCTAATGGATCACTTGATCTATTATGCATGTACTTGATTTTTTTTTTTTCCTCACTGAAATGTTATTATTCTATACTTAAACCGGGCTGTTTGATCTCAGCACACCTTTGGGTTTTTTAAATTGAACTGTGTTCAGCCAAATTCCTCCTTTACTCGGCTGAGATGCCTGTGCAGTTAGACAGCTAATTTATCTGGGGATGTCAAGCAGAAGACAGCAGAGTGGAAGAGACGAGTTCAGGACTGGAGAAGTCTGGGAGGAGGCAGCAATGCTGAACAGAATGAATCATGACAGTATTCTCCTCACTGTTCCTGGACTCATGCTAATTAGCCCTGCAAACAGGCATCTAGGCGCTCACGGACCCTGCGATGCTTGCGGGCCCCTGGTACCTCGTGATGCAACGTAGGGTTTCCCTGTTTGATCGAAAGCACAAGCATCCATTCTGGTCCGTTCTGGATTTGCCTCAATCCCCCTCAATCATGCTGAGTAAAACTACAGCAAGTGTATATCATTTTACTATATTAGCCATTCTGTCAAACAATCCCAGGGGCCTTATCAAGCGAGAGCCGGCAGCACAGGGCTCAAGTCAAGAACAACCCAATCCATCATAGGGCACATTAGACAATCCAAATTAATGACTAAAACAGTTTCATTTGCCAAGTCAAACCATGTGCATGCTTTTTTCATGCATCTTGTATCTGGATTGTATCCTAATATTTACACAGCAAGAATGTTCCGGGTTCAATCCCAGGGTGGGGCGGCCTGGGCCCTTTCTGTGTGGAGTCTGCATGTCCTCCTCGTGTCTGTGTGGGTTTACTCCAGGTACTCCGGTTTCCTCCCACAGTCCAAAGACATGTGTGTTAGGTTAAGTGATTACTCTAAAATTGGCATTGACTTGTGTGTGTATATATATATATATACGTGTGACTGGTGTTGAGATAACCTCGTGTATGGATATAACCTTGTGTGTGTCGCTTACATGGCCGCTGATGCCGATAGCGATCTTAAAGAAGCCAAATAAATAAATAAATAATTTGTTGAGGAAAATAATCCAGTATTACATATATGTGAGTGGCAAAAGTATGTGGAAGCTGTTATGCCATATTTAATATGATTTCATTCATGTCTGAGTAGGCACCCTGTTGTAAATAAAGATATTTTAATATTTAACACACTTGTGGAAGTATATGATCTCAAGAACAAATGAGTTTTCTGAGAAAAGAGTTGTTTGATGCTCATGAGGCTTGAAAAGATTCGAAAACCATCTGTAAAGAGTTTAGAGTTTCAAATTGTGTACAAATGGAGGAAATTCAAGACCATCGATACCCTTCCCAGAAGTGGTCGCCCAATATCGATAACTTTAAGAGCAAGGCATATAATAATCTGCAAGGTCCCAAAGAAACCTGGGGCAACTTCTAAGCACTCTTTTATTGCAGTTATGAATCATAAACATTTCATCAGAAGAACACTGAGCTTCAAAGGAGTGCATGACATTATTGCAAGGTGAAAGCTGTTGCTCTCCAAAGTGATTATTGCTGCCCGGCAAATAATGTGGTCAAACGAGAAGTTAGTTGGGAAAGCAGTTTGTGAGCTAATTAAAATAGAATGAAACTTTCTGATCTCAGGGAGAAACATTATGTCTAGAGAAAGAAAAATACTGCATTTAAGTATAAGAACCTTCACCGTTACCCAGTCTCAAGTCTAAAGACCAAAGACTTTTAGGATTATGTTGAATGGCTATATTGGGTCTTCTTTACAGTTGGGTGAGGATGTATTTTCTAAGCAAATACATTTTCTATGTAAGTACAAGGTCTGCATGTATTTCATATGCTACATTTTAATGATTGTCACACGATGGTTCATCCTGCAGGTTTGGAAAATCTCTGTACAGGGTTCCAGCTACCTCACACTACTGATGGTGGTAACAGGGCTTCTACTAGGACAGATGTTCAGCCTGCACCCCATCCAAACTGTCTTCATTTCCAGCTGCCTGTCACTGTCCAGCACTCCCCTGGTATCTCGATTTCTTTGTGGGTCCAGAGTGGATAAGGAAGGTGTGTATTTGAGTGTGTAAGAGAAATAGAATGCATGAGAAAGAGAGGGTAAATGTGTGAATGATGGTGAGAGCAAGCAAGTAAGAATAAGTGTGTGTGAGAGCGAACAGGCGTTCGGTCCGACTGAGGTCAGAGAAAATAGTTTCTTTTGTAATTTTTCATGTTGGTACCATCATTAAAGTGAATGTGGAGAGAGACTGCCTGCGTGCGTGTGTGAGAGAAAGAGACAAAGAGCCTGATAGCATATGTGAGAGTGTGTGCGGGTGCGTGAGATATTCTGAATGTGTATATGTGTGTGAGATTGCAAATGTGTGGACATGTTTCTGACAGAGACTGAATGTTTTTTAGAGGCTTTCTATACCTGTGTGGACCAGATATAGGTAAATGTCCTGATTGGGACATTTTAGGAAGTGAGAACCAAAATTATGGTTCAAATGAATACGTTTTACAAATAAGTTTCATAGTTTACGTGACATCAGCTCAGGTGATCATAGCTGCTTTACCTGAACCATAATAAATTATACAGTAGTAATGAACGTAATAATAAATAGTAATGTGTGTATGCTTTCTGCTACCACTGGAAGACATAAACCACTAGGGGTGCTGAAAAAAATTGATTCTTCAAATGATCGCGATTCATAGTCCTGGCGATTCTGAATCGATTCAAAATGCCCCCAAATCGATTTTAAAATGCGTTTAAGTTTAATTTTTTGCTGCTCCTACTTCCGAGCGTACTGCATATCGCATCACGTATTTACTCGACCACCGTACAGCAAGCTTGTTAGCCAGCTACCGTTTTCTGAATGGAGTTCGCTAGCATGGAGCAGGAAGCATGGAGCAGGGGGAATAGCGTAATTCGACCCGCCCTGTCATTGTTAAAAAGCCAGTGTTTGGGTACACTTTGGATTCTACAATGTCCCGGGGAAGAGAGAGCTTGACATGAGCACAATTGTTGGTGCAATATGGTTAAAAAGACTGTGAAGTCTGTATTTTATTTTTAAGGTTAAGTTTTAAAGATTTGCAAAATATAAATTCACTATGACTGTAAAGTCTGTATTTTAGTTTCGGTTAAAGGCTAATGCACTATGGTGAGTTTTGTATTAATATATTTTGAATTATTTGTTCATAAAAATAGGCAGCTAAGCTAACCTTATATTGGTCATTTTAGTTCAAGAATTTTATGCACAATCCTATTTTTTGTATAAATATAAAATTATGCAAAATGATTTGATACAGGAAGGAACCTAAAATTATTGTTTTAAATAAATGTTCTATTTGTTTACATTGTCGTTTTACCTTGTCAATCACATAATTTAAACAAAATTCATAGACCATTTGAATTGAAAAATCATTTTTGAATAGAATCGTGACCTCAAAAATCGGAATCGAATCGCCAGACACTGAGAGATTCGCACCCCTAACATGTTGGTACTTACATGTTATTTAGGCCAAATTATTCACCTTCAGTTCAAACAACGTTTTTCCTAATATCCTATTGTCTAATTTGGTGAAAGCATGTTAATTGTAATTACTTTCCAACACAATTTAAAAGGCATTTTGGCAAAAAGGATTCCAAGCGACTTAGTGTTTCATGTGTTATTTTGTCCCATTATTGTCACAATTTTTTCGTTTTGAAATTCTCCACCCATTCCCTATTGAGGATTGGTCAGGACTGCAAGCAGGCCAGTCCAGTATCCGTACCCTCTTCTTCTACAGCCATACCTTAGTAATGTGTGCAGCATGTGGATTTGCATTGTCTTGTTGAAAAATGCATAAATGTCCCTGGAAAAGATCTTGAAGGCAAAATATGTTGCTCTAAAATGTCAGTGTGCTGTTTTACATTAATGCTGCCATCTTAGACATATAAATAAGCTTTACCAGGGGCACTGAATCAGATTCATACCATGACACCTTTTAGCCATTAAAGCAGCAAATCTATTTGTACAATCTAGGTGGCCTGTTTGAAACTCCCAGTTTCACTAGTTTGTTGGTGTAACACCGCAGTCCCAGTCATTGTACTGTTAACAGTATGTTATTTAATTATGGTATTCCAGATTCATCTCTTTTGAGTATTTGTCTGTTGGATTGCTAACCTTATATTTTGTTGACAATTCTAGGGGGACAGCAATTTCAGGTATTGTGTTTGGTGTAGTATTCTTGATGGGAGCAGTGGCGGCTATATTTTTGTGCATTTGCATGTGCGTGAAGAACGGACGAGGAGCCAGAGTGGGAGTCTTCAGAACATCATACATCAACACAGTGGCTCGGGGGTTCACAGGTAACAAAACACCTTCCGTAGCTATCATTTTACAGAATTGCAGTAATATGCCCACTAGGAGGCACTGTTGTATTACGATCAAATCCCATTTGTACGTGCTGTACATACAAATTAGCAAAAGAGATTCAGCTGAACTTATATCTCAAAGATGAACTAACCAGTGTTTGCTGAATTGCTTCTGTGCATTCATCTGTGAATACATTTGTCTTCTACAGGACCACCACCTCCATACAGTTTCGATTATGAGATGTATCCCCCTGATCTTCAGCCACCACCATATACCCCAAGTCCACCCAGTACTGCAAACTATTCTCCACCGCCACCTTATCCAGGATACAATCAAAAATAAGCTTTTCTCAACACACTGACACTGGAGATGGAAACAGCTACTAATGATCCACAGGACTGCAATACGTTTAAACTGATCTATGGGATGTTCGAGCTGTGTTTGTTTATTCTAATGCCCTTTCCATTGGGATTGCAACTCACATGATTTACATGATGTGGGTGTGGATTTGGTTTATATGGATAACTTAAAGTTGGATGTGAACATTTGGATCACCCAAGAATGTGTGACCAGGTTATTGTAAACCCATATCTATTTTGGGTAGGGACTTATAATGTATATGCATTATATGAAGTATTATATATATTATATTATATTATATTATGCATTTTTAATGAAGTATAAAACCATCCAATCCAATGCACAATGTCAGAACTTTAAATTAAAGTATTTTATGTAGTATAATGAAGTGAAGGGCTCTAAAAATCTAAATAATTCAGTCATTCCTGCTGTTTTTATACACTGGAATGCATAAAGTTCTCATATGCCTTTTACCAAAATTATGCCCAGTGGTGCAGTTAAGGAAAACATCCCAGGGTGAACCTCTTCCTGTGAGTTTGCAGCTTTTAATTTCATGATTCCACTATGTGGGAAAACGCAGGATAAGCTTTCATTGATAGGGAGCAAGGGAACAATCAATTCCTTTTAAAAGAAGGATGAAACATGCTACAGGATAGCAAATCTGGTTTAACCATCAAGATCTGTGGAACGGTGTTCTTTGAACCTGGGCTTTTATTCATCAACCTTTTATCATTTGTTATATTTTGTAAAAAATTGAATCCTTCAGTGAGCCTCCAGATGTAGTCAGGTGGATTAATCGCTGACAAGGCACCAGTCTATCATTTGGTACATGAAGACAATCACTGCTCCAACGACAGCATGTCATCCTGACCAATGCGTTCCAATATTCCATCTGAACTGAGCCTCAAGAGAACTTGGGTCATCCAGCAATACATTTTCACGTACATTTATGTAATTTAGCAGACACCTTTATCCAGTGTGAATTAGATTTGATACATTCTTACAATCCAAGCAATTGTGGGTTACTGGTTTTGCTTAATCCCAATACGAACGTTGAGGAAACCAAAACAACATGCCAAAGTTTAAGCTGTTCTTAATAGAGGAATAGGCTAACATTGATCCTTTTTACTTCCAGTCATTGCTGCACAGGAGGGTTTACTAAGATTTGTGTTTGTTTGCCACTCAGATATAAAATATTGGATCAAACCAAGTATAACATTTTTGTCACATTGGGATTGGGATCTAATTTTAGGAATGATGTTGTTTTAGGGTTTATTTTTTATAATAATAAACATTTTATGTGGTACCCTCAATGTGTGTGATGTGGATATTATTTATTTGTAGTATAGCCTCTTTTTCCATGTTTTACCTCTAGCTATTTATCCTGATGAGGGTCCCTTGGTACACCAGGGCCTATTTCTTAAATTCACATGCTGCAGGTATGTATCCACATATCCATACTGCTGGAATGGCAGGGGTCGATGTTGGACTCCTGTCAGCTACACATCCAGCCCCTCTCCCCCCAGGCACAGCCAATCATACCTTTTTGACAACCAACCAGGTCAGGTGGCACTGGTGCAGATCAAACCTACGTCACTGCAGTAATTAGATAGTGTCTGGCATCACTGCACAACCCAAGCACCAATGTACCCTCATGTAACCTCACATCTGTACTCACAATCTCTAATTACATTTTTAAATGTATTATTTGTTTTAATGAATTTTATAGGTGTCCTACACCATCTATCACTTATATTCACCCCTTACATTTTTTTAAATATTTTATTATATCTTTTCATGGGACAACAGTAAAGATATGACACTTGGATACAATGTAAATTAGTCAATACAGCTTGTATAACATTGTAAACTTTCTGCACTCTCAAAAGAACAACACAGCCATTAAAGTGTTGATATTTTGTGTAGCCACCATTATTTTCCAGCACTGCCTTAACTTTCTTGGGCATGGAGTTCAAACTTGCGCTCCTCCGCAGATGCTCACTGGGGTTTAGGTCTGGAGACATGCTTGACCTTTACCCTGTTTCTAAGGCAGTGCTCATCTTGGACCTGTGTGTTTGGGGTTGTTCTCTTGTTGAAATACTGCCCTGTGCCCCAGTTTCCAGAGGGATCATGCTCTGCTACAGCATGTCACATTACATATTGGCATTTAGGATTCCCTTAATGAACTGTAGCTCCCCACAGCAATCAGTATTCATGCAGCCCCAAACCCTGACACTCCCACCACCATTATTAACTGTAGGCAGGGTACAATTGTACTCCCCACCTGGTTGCCAGCACACATGCTTGACATTATCTGAACCAAATAAGGTTATCTTGGTCTCATGAGAATACAGGACATGGTTCCAGTAATCCATATTCTTAGCCTGCTTGTCTTCAGAAAACAGGCTTTCATGTGCACCAACTTTAAAACAGGCTTCCTTCTGGGACGACAGCCATGCAGACCAGTTAATACAGTTGCAGTGTATCACCACTACCACCACCACCATCATCACCCCATTAACCTCTTTAGCAATGCTGGTAGCACTCCCACATCTATTTTCAAAAGCCAGCCTCTGGATATGATGTTGAGCATGTGCACGTATGGTCACGGCTGCAGCTCACTTTCATGGTGTTGGCAATATTTTCATAGCCTAGGCCATCTTTATGTAGAGCAACAATTCTTTTTTTCAGATCCCTAGAGAGTTCTTACCATGAGGTATGAGGTGATAATGTTGTCAGATGTAGAGGCCTGGTATTTCTTTGTAGTATTATTCATTTAATGATATTTAAAAATATGTTATAAAATATACCATTGTAGATAAAGCTAGATAATGTTAGTGGTCCATCTGAGCAAATCATATAATTGTGCACTTTTATACACATATGTAAAATACATATATTTTTAAATCACAATTGTTAAAAAGTAATGTCTTGCTCCTACTTGGGCCTTTAAAACTGAATTCTTTGAGGCGTTCATAAATTAAAAAAAAACAACTAATTACTCGTTTTTGACACAGCTGAAGACATCTGTGACTAGTTTACTTGCTATAAGTTTAAAAAAAGATAAGTACTATATTGCATTTTAATATTGCATTTTGCCATTGTTTTAATATAGTATCACTCTCTTAAATGTGGTAAATAATTATTAAACTGGTTTATAATTATTATTTTGGTGCCCAGGAAAATTCTAAAATGACATTTACAAGTAACATTGCAGCACATCTACGAAAGATCATTTGTTTTAAATTTGGCTTTTTAAAATTGTTTTAATGTTGACCAGATAAACAAAACAAATAAAAAGCTCTGCAAACATTCTCCTCATCTTTGGTCTTTAACGCACAAACAGAAATATATGTATGGAAAATATAAACCAGTACAGCCATGATATTTACAGTTGGATGAATTAGTTTCTAGTTGGATGATTTACATGATGACATTTTCTATTGCCAGCATTCCACATACAGTGTTAATCTTCTATATGTGTCTTACCTCACACAGATCACTGCCTAGCCAATATTATATTTCTGTAAGTGCAACAGGCAAAACAAATGACCACAAATAAATTCTGCCTTACATTGCATTACATAACTTCAAGTTACTGACTGGTGTGGGCAGCCTTTGTAAATGCCAGAAGCTGTTCTGCTACACCACATTGATTCACATTCACTCGGTGTGAACTGCCTTATCATAGGGCTACTGATTCCAGCTCCTCCTGCTTAAGCCTTAGTCTTTACCAAGATCAGTGTGAGATATAATCCCGCCATAAGGTCCTGGGTCTACCCTAGGTTTCTGTCCAGTGCCATGTGTGAGGACCACCTCAAATGGCTCCTCTCAACCTAAAGAAACAGCAACTGTACTCCAAGGTTCCCCCAGACTGATGAACTCGGGCTTGTAAATGTATAAGTAATATTTGAATCCCTCATAATGGTCACTTTAAAATGACCTGTGGTTACTTGGTCTACAGTCTAATATGGTTACAACCACCACCGGGACCAAGATTCAAGTTGTGGGATGACTGCTGGGTTGTGCATCACATGTGGACATGATTGACTGGCTGAGAAAGATCCGATCAGTCAGGAGATTTCCTGATCCCCAGCACCGCAACAGCAACCACTGCCCAGTCTTGGCTTTCTGTCCAAGACACGCTTAGACTTGCCCTGTGGCAACCAGGGTAAGATACATGAAGAGCATATACGATTACCTGTTTATGGGCACAACGGGACAAGCAGCGCTAAGATATTTGATTCTTGCAGCTTCAGAGCTAGCCGCTGGAACTGGAAGTTTAATATGATGAGTTTCTAGGGTAAAATCCAACAGGGAAGTCTGTAAATTCCTAGTTAGGTTCCAGACATTCCCTAGTAACCCTGACCATGTTAAGTACTGTACTGTATATGTAAACCACGGTGCAGTGTTGTCACAGAGCGCTCTCTAAACACGCATGCGCATTAAAGCTTGGCCAGGAAGGTGACGTTTTGTGCAATCCCTGTGGTTGTTCAGAAACACGGTCCTGTTCGGAACTGGCATTCACGGGATATAGTGATCACACGCTATCGGATACTTCCGCTTAAAAGAAATCACAGAATCGCTTGGAAATTCATTCTAGAAAAATGTGGGATCGTGGGATTTTCTGCTTGTTTTTGGTGATCGCGAGTTCGGCTTTGGCGGTGGAGGTAAGAAAGAGATCTGGGAAATTGTTGTGAAAAGGGTGCGCCTTAACGCTAACAGCAAACAAATCTTTATTACATGTACAGCACGCTTTAGATACGCTGGATTTGACACAGATAAACAATATGTACGTTATTTCAGCAGTTATTTCACTGTGAGCAGGGGCTTACATGCTCTGATTTAATCCGGCTGTTCCGTCGTACACGTACTGTGTTTAGATTAACGTTACTCTTCACATTTTAAAGATATTATATCTAGAATGCCCAGTGTGTAACTAAATATATTTGTGTAATGTGTTATTTTTACAGAATGTGCCAATATTTTTGGACTACTTGTGGGCTGTAGAAGCGCTTTCTGTGCTTTAAAGACTATTTTTGTTTAGAGTCTAAAGTTATTTTAAAAGGTTATATTGAACAAACAATAAGGATATCTTATAGTTGTAACATGTTAGTATAACTATGTAATTTAAATATACATATTTCGATTAAGACATAATTGTTGGGATCGCCAGCGTTGGGTTCTCGAGTTGGTCTATTCCGTGGTTTGTTTTTCCAGGCTTCATTGTTTACAGTGCAGTTACACTCAGTATTAAACCGGAATTGTTGGTAATAAACCATAAAGACGTTTACGATTCGGTTTAAATGTGAGACATTTAAGAGCAAGACTTTGCGCTCCGAAATGTTTATAAATCAGAAAACACCTACACATTCCAACCTGGGCGACGACAAATCCCCAGTTATAAGGATTTATTATATAATGTTAGCTTATATCGTTATCCACTGTCTAATTTCGGATTCTTGTTATTTTCGAGTGAGCTCTTTGTCGTTCCAGTTCGTTTTCTTCTAGCTACTTGCGCAGTCGCAGTGGATAAATTTAGTACTCAAGAGTGGGTGTGATGGAGAAACGTATGTTTTCTTATGCTTGAAATGACAGCACATATGACCAGTTGGCGTATTTGCAAACATGGCGACCTACTATTTTTTTTGTAATCTTTTATTGCCAAAGATTAAGGTTATTTTCCCGTCAACGTGACCTAAAGCCTCCCGTGGGTTGTGGTAGGGATTCATCCAGATAGAAGCAAAGATGGCGGCGCTTAGATACTGCAGTACCTGTGCCGTTGAGTAAATTCTAAAGGACTCCCTGAAAACTTACGATGGTTGCAATACAGACCTTTATAGTTTCAGAAGGATGACCAATGTAATGTCTATAAGAAGCGTGGAACTAATTCTATAGACTACATTACTATTGTTGAGCAATCTGTGCCTTGTCCTTGGCCTCAGAGTGTGTTTCTTGTTCTGTGCTACATTGTACATTTACCACAAAGCCTGTTACTGTGACTGTGGTGGCCTAGTGGTTAAGGTACTGGACTATGGACCAGGAGGTTCAAATCCCACTTCTGCCACAGTTGGGTCTCTGAGCAAGACCCTTAACCCACTTGAACTGTAGGACTGTATTAATTGTAAGTCGCTCTGGATAAGGGTGTCTGCTAAATGACAGAAATGTAAATGTATGACAATGAAAGGTAATGTGTGGTGTAAAGTTGAACAGTTTACTTGTGAAACATTTAACGTTTGGATTGAAACTGTTTTTGTGGTCAGTAGTCCACAGCAGTAAGTGATGAAAATAACATTGGCAAGCACCAGGCCATTACTTATTTATCACCTGAGCAGCTGTTTGCTCAGGACAATGGCATGTGGATAATTGTTTAGACGCCATCGTAAAATAAATATTTCCCTGATCTTGATAGTTAGTAAACCTCTTGTTCTTGTTAATTCTTAAATATGGTGATGAGAGCTGTTTGTTTATGTCTGTAATAAGGACTTTACTAAGATGAATGTACATTGATTACTGCAGATTGATCATATGCTTAAAGGTAATGACCCTAAATCAAACAATATGTGTGATAGGGTGTATGTGTGATGGTGTAGTTGGCTTATGTTTATAGTAATTTTGGGACATTTGTATTATAAAAAGCATTTACATAATAACAATTTTGCTCATCATATTCAGCAGCATATCTGTTGTTTGTGTTTGAAATAACTCATTATGCCTCTTGTCAGCACAACTCGGCATAATTGCTGTGCCTGTTTATAACTACTGTGTTTGTCATGTATTTTCTCTTAAACGGGGTTAACCAATGTCTTTTAAAAGTATTGTAAAAATAGTACTTTGGTTTTTTTTTAATATTCATCAGTGTGACTCAGTGTTTCATTTGACTATACTACTTCAAAATGTAATCTCTCATAATGGAATATCCCTTGAGTTTTGTATGAACTGTTATGTACCTTTTTTGTTGTCAGATGGTATTTTGCCTCTCCTTATATGTTGTGTTCAGATAGGCTTGCGGTGCACTCCTGTTTATACTCTTTATTTTGAGTTGCCGCTCTCAAAAGGTCACATTACCTACTGTGGAATGAAAAGCATTCAGAGTTGGTCACTGAAAAACCCCAGTGCTGAATAGAGAGCTTTGATTAAAGCATGGCTTGTCAGCAGGTGAGGGATATTGTGTCTGGTGAGATTTAGAGAACCATGGCTTCCTGCATTATGAAAATAATGAATTAGCTGGGATTGTGTATATTTTTGGCATGTACCAGTAATCTTTTCAGGTCGCAGTGTTCAGCAAGCATAGTGTGTTACCACAAACATTGTTTTATTCACAGTTGTAGCAGAAATGATTAAACAGAAAAAAAACATGCTAGTCTTATAAGCTAAGTCGTATTAATTAGAATTAAATTACAAAAAAAAGAAGAGTTAAGAAAGAAGCACTTAAGGCATTTTTTCTGCAACGATTTTAGCTCAACACTTGAACCCTTTCAGGACCTTAGATAGTTTCAATCAGATTTGGAATCCATTTAAAAGTATGGGACAAATTTGTTCCTTGGTCCTCAAGGAGTTAATTGAAGTTACTTATCACCAGAGGTGGGAGTAAGTCACTCATGTGATTACTCGGCTTACTTAACAGCTTATTTCCCCTTCAGGAGGGTCATGCCATTCCTGATAACACATTTCTAGGAGGTGCTTCTTAATAAACATTTCTGAGCACAAAAAAGTATTGTGGAAAGTATTGTAAGTGGGTACGGAAAGTATTTAGATCCCTTAAAATGTTTCAGTCTTTGTTTCATTGTAGCCATTTGCTAAAATTAAAAAAGTTCATTTTATATCTCATTAATTTACACTCAGCATCCCATCTTGACATAAAACACAGACATGTAGAAATGTTTGTAAATTTATTTAAAAAGAAAAAAATGAAATATCACATGGCCATAAATATTCAGACCCTTTGCTCAGTATTTAGTAGAAGCACCATTTTGAGGTAGAACAGCCATGAGTCTTTTTGGGAATGATGTAACAAGTTTTTCACACCTTGATTTAGGGATTCTCTGTCATTGTTCCTTGCAGATTCTCTCCAGTTCTGTCAGGTTGGATGGTGAACGTTGGTAGACAGCCATTTTCAGGTCTCTCCAGAGATGCTCAATTGGGTTTAGGCCAGAGCTGTGGCTGGGCCAGTCAAGAATGGTCAGAGTTGTTCTAAAGCCACTCATTTGTTATATTAGCTGTGTGCTTAGGGTCACTGTTATGTTGGAAGGTGAACCTTCGGCTCAGTCTGAGATCCTGAGCACTCTGAAAGAGCTGTTCTTCCAGAATATGTCTGTACTTGGCCGCATTCATCTTTCCTTCAATTGCAACCAGTCATCCTGTCCCTGCAGCTGAAAAACATCCCCATAGCATGATGCTGCCACCACCATGTTTCACTATTGGGATTGTATAGGACAGGTGTTAAGCATTGCCTTTTTTTCCACACACAACGCTTAGAATTAACGGCAAAAAGTTCATCTCATCAGACCAGAGAATCTTATTTCTCATAGTCTGGAAGTCTTTCATGTGTCTTTTGCAAACTTAATGCGGGATTTCAGCTCTGTCGGGTCACTTTGCCATAAAACCCAGACTGGGTGGAGGGCTGGAATGATAGTTGACTATGTGGAACTTTCTCCCATCTCTCTACTGCATCTCTAGAACTCAGCCAAACTGATCTTCGGGTTCTTCTTTACCTCTCTCACCAAGGCTCTTCTCCCACAATTGCTCAGTTTGGCTGGATGACCAGGTCTGGGAAGAGTTCTGGTCGTCCTAAACTTCTTCCATTTATGGATTATGTAGGCCACTGTGCTTTTAGGAACCTTCATTGCTGCAGATTTGTTTTGGAACCTTGGCCAGATCTGTGCCTTGCCACAATTGTCTCTGAGGTCCTGGGGCAGTTCCTTCAAACTCTCATTTGCAGGTCTTATATTGACAGGTGTTTGCCTTTCCTAATCAAGTTCAATCAGTACAATTAAACACAGCTTGACTTCAATGAAGGAGTAGAACCATCTCAAGAAGGTTAAGAAGAAATGGACAGCGTGTGAGTTAAATATGCACAACAAAGGGTCTGAATACTTATGTCCATGTGATATTTCAGTTTTTCTTTTTTTAAATAAATTTACAAAAATATATACACGTCTGTTTTTTCTGTCAATATGGAATGCTAAGTGTACATTAATAGGGAAAAATAAAATTATCTTTTTTTATTTTAGCAAATTGCTGCAATGAAACAAATAGTAAAAAAATGTAAAGGGATCTGAATACTTTCCATACCCACTGTATGTATTTAGGCTCTGGTGGGTTCTTACAATCAAGCTTTCTCTGCAGTATCTGTCCCAAGAACAATATGTAGAACAAATGGCTAAGCAGATTATGGTTATAATACGCATCCCTCAATAGTTAGGAATGTGGTAAAAGGTGATCAAATGGAAGAGATACTGAACTTAGGAATTTAGCACTTGAGGTAGGGCATTTGCAGTAATGTACAGTCAAATGAAAAAACTGGACACCCCTAGTCAGATTTGCAGTAGGTTCTTCTTCTGGAATTCAGTATTTTTTTTCCTTCTTATGTGGCTCTTTGCATGTAACCAAAAAGGTTCTATTTCATATTCATCCGTCCCAAAAATTGTCCAATAGCATTCAGATTATAAATGTGCCATGCAGTGCTCGGTTTGGAGAGCAGTTTCTTTGCTTGCTTTCTTCTTGCAACCCTGCAGTCATCTTTAGTGTCCACATCCCTCAGTAATTAGGAATGTTTTAAAGGGTGGTCAAATGGGAAAGATGATGCATTTGTTATGGCAGAAGAGCAGCAGTGGCAAAATAATTACATGTGGCTTACAGTAATCCAATGGCTGGGAACTTGGCGCAGGGAATTTATGTACAGTATAATGCAATAGTTTTGACACCCCTGGCCAAATTGCCTATTTTATATATCTTGTGGATGAGTACAGCTACTGCAGGGAGTGAGATTTGTGTACTTATTTTTCTTTTTATTGTATTTTTACTTTATTTTGTATTTTATTTATAACTACAAATTATTATTGGGAGCGTTACATTATATGTAACTCATTAAATGTATATGAAATAAGAATTGCATTTTAAATTCAAACAATTGTAATTTATGATATAAACAGAACATTGCACTCTAAACCTTGGCGTTTTGGCCAAATAATCAATTTTGCCATGCACATTTCAGATCATCATATGTGAGTACAAAAAATCATATTTAAGTAAGTACAAGCTATACTGCTCACAAAAATTAGGGAATATTTAATTAAGAAATATTTCATTTTGGAATATCCCCTAATTTTTGTGAGCAGTATAGCTTGTGAACAGAAAGATGGCGCTAGTATCAGTTATATTCCCTCCATATGTTTTGATGCTACTTCCTGAACATGTGCCCCTCCATCAATATAGGGTTATGTTTAGATTAAGATAAATTAAGTATATTAAAATAAATATTCCAATTGTAATAATATAAAGTATGCTGGGACACTGGGTCACCATATCACTAAGTAGTGAAAACTACGGGAGGTGCCAAAATTCTAAATCACCTTAAATCCCATGCCGAGCTAGAAATCATTTTCAGCTCCTGAGTAAATCCATCCCGCCGCTGGCTCCTACATAATCCTCTCCCAATCATGCACTTTTTGGATTATGCTGTCTTGTAATTGCTTCTTAGATATTGTTTTTGTTTAATATGATATTTCAGTCTGGAGAAGGGGGCTTAGGAAAATGCAGAGCCCTCAAACAGCTGAAAGGAGGTGTGCTGCTGCTACTAACAAACAACAGCAAATTGGTTTAAATTATAGCAATGATGGGCTTCTGGTTCTTCAGTCATGTTCATAGCATTTTAAGAAAGAAATGATAAGTAAAACGCAATTTACTAAAGGTGTTTATAGCACTTTAAATAATAATAATTCCTTGGATAAATCCAGTAGATTGGTACTGGGTTGGTGTAAATTCTCTCTCTCTCTTTCTTTTTTTCTCATGTTTTATTTTTATTATATTTTCTAAAACTTCAGTGCTTTAGATATTCTGGGTTTTAGTGGTGCTTCTGATAAAATGTTTTAATGTAACAAATCTTAATAACTCAACATTTACAGATATGGAAAGCAAGTTTGCTGTCAAACATTTTTTTGGTTAACATGTCCTTAGCAGTACTTAAATAAACATTACACATAAACATTGCTTTTTTTCTTGGTTAGGCTGTGAGCTGTTATTCATACATACATGCATACATACAGTGGTGCTAGAAAGTTGTGAACCCTTAGTTTTCTAACCTACAGCATTATATTTTACACACATTTTTAAACTATTTATTTATATAAATTATCAAATATTAAATATCTGTTAGTGGTTAAAGCATGCAAATTTATCAGTAGCCAATGTATCAGGTATCAGAATGAAACTCTGGAATTCTGGTGGGTATCACAAGTGCTTCCACAATGTTTCGTGGGATTAAGGTAAAAAAATTAACAACATTAAATTTAGTTTAGCGGTAACTATTTTAGTAGAATGGCTAGAGTGCTTTGGGGTCATTGGCTTGCTGCATGACCCATATTCTGTGGGTATTTAGTTCATGGGCAGATGTCCTGGCATTTTCCTTTAGAATGCAGAATTGGTTATTAAAGCCATCCTGACCCAGATGCAACAAAACATGCTCACACTATGATACTTTCATCGCCATGTTTTACAGATGGGTCAATGCTCTTAATCTTATGCTTTTTCCCCAGCTGTGGCTCTTTGCATTTTAACCCAAATGTTAAATTTTAAACTGATCCATCAAAAAAAATGTTTTACAATAGCCTTCTGGATTGTCCATGTACTATGCAACATTCTTTTTTGGACAGCAATGGCCTTTTCCTTGCAACCCTGCCCCACACACAACATTGTTGTTCGATGGACTCAGATTAACATTACCTAATGCGAGAAAGCCCTTAAGTTACTTAGAATCTATTCCTGAGTTCATACATTGTGAAGATCAGAATTTGATATATCCCTATTATGTAAACACACCCGATGCACCTGACATTTAATTCAAATTTCACATTCAATTTACCTGCCATGCCCAGAAGTTCACATACTTTTGCCATGTGACATTGTGTTTCCTAAATAAATAAATGAACAAATATAATATTTCTGCCATTTTGTTTACCAATTTAGTTAGGTTTAGCAACTCTTAGGTGTAGGAAAATCTGATGTTTTAATTTGTAAATATGCAGTGATATAAATTATTCTAAAGGGTTCACAAACATTCAAGCACCAGTCTACTTGGCAAATACAACTAATTGATAGTCCAAGGATGGCATCTGTCTTGCTTTGTCTGTCATTCTATGAACTTATACTGTACTTATACTGTATAGTACTGTCAGTTTGACCACCTGGTCAGCAATAATGTATTAATATGTATGTTGTCTATATCTTTACACTACGTTCACACAGCATTTCACATAATGTGGGAAAGCATGGGGTTTACTGACCCAGATGACCATTTCAATTACTGAAAAATGTATTTAAAACATTCACATGTTAACTGTAGGTCTTTTCAGGAGTGGAGAGGAGTTAGGCAGCCTCATGATAAGCATTGCAATCATCTGTGATATAACCCTTCTTTCGTAGTCAGATACAATAAGATAGCCACTGTACATCCCATGACCATATTTACATCCCACAAGCGTTGCTGTTAATGAAAGGCACTCCCCTATCATCTGATTATAACCCATATATATCAAGGCATTTCACAGGTCTTAGAAGCCTGCCCAATTCTTCCAGATCAAACACATTGAGAAAGAGAACTGACTCTCTTCTTCTCTTCCAGATCTTGATATTCATTCATTCATACATTCATTCACTTTCTGATTCCCGTGTTCTAGTCAGGGTTGCCGGAGAACCAGTGTGTAACTGGCGACATGAACTCTAGACAGGGCGCTAATTCATAAGAGAAAAAGACATATATGTTTATTATAACATAGAATTACAGTAATTTAATAAGATAAGTTGACAATGTTTCTTTTGAATAATTATATATTTTAAGTTATTTTCCCTTTATATCACCCAACCTCAGAATTGGACTTAAAGCTGGAGTCTGAGAAGGCCAATCAAGAGCATTCCAGGGCTGCTTCCTTACCCAAGCAGAAGTGCTTGGGACCACTGCATTGCTGGAGACTCCAGTTATCACCAAGGTTTCACCACAGAAAGCATGACATTCCTCCTAAAAATGGCTTGGTATTTTAGTGAATGCCAGTCACACTCAAGATTGCCAGATCCTGCAGCATCATAATATACCATCATGACTGATGTTTGACTCACCTTTCTTGCATCTGACAAACCACTGATCTTTATAGCCAAACATTGCCAGTTTTGTATCTTTTCCCTGTATTCAAATTTTCTCTGGCATATTTGACTTGACTTTTCAAGTCAAGGAGTGGAATGCAGAGTGGTGTGCATCTTGAAATAGGATGCATGATGAAATTCTGAGCTTTCTCCCATGGCCAGGCATGTTTCCTAATTTTCTGCTCGGAGCTTCCAGGGGCGTCTCTAGGGACATTTAAGATCTTGGATATATCTTTATATCAATTGCCCTTTAGCACAATGGAATTTTATCCTCTTAGCTTTTGTGACAGTCCCTTGGTTTTTACCGCGGTTGCAACAAACCCTGAACATATCCCTTGTTATAACCACATTACAGCTGATGCAAATTAAGGGTCGTCACTGCATTTTCAATGGGTTAGTCATGTTTCAACCCAGTGCCAGTACTTCTTATTAAAATACTATATAGGTGTTAAACAATTCTGACAGGGCAGTATTACCCAAGTATACTGATACTCTAAAACATATTGTATTTATTTTACTTTGTTCATTTGTTGTTTCAGTCAATGGATTAATAATGTAAAACAAGTGCTAGCTCTTGCAAAATATGCAAACAAGTATGCCTATTCATGCATATGTTTGTCTTCTGTAGTGTGCACATGCACACTAATTTGCTGCATTTGGTGATATTTATTATTTTAAATATGAATAAACATTATTATACTCTTGATTAGACCATGTCTGAAAAATTCCCATGCTAAGGGAATTTGAGCCATCTGAGACCATCTGCTTTGTTAACAGGACTTTATTGATTATTTTTACATTTGCACTCACCCATAAATATGCCACTGAAGGCAGGTCTGGCATTTATGGAATCTGTTGGGGGTTTTTAGTATTGGTTTTGTTAATGTTTAACCTTGGATTCATATTCCTTCAATATTACTGTATGGTATGAAATTCTGTAGTCTTTCATTTGTTTTTTTTTCTGTGCCCTCATCTAGACAAGAACAGGGAATGGGTGAAACATTGGGCTCTTGGGTGCCTTGTTATTACAGTTAAATTGTACCTTAGCATTATGTAGCTTTTACATTTTCTGTTTTAATTAAATAACATTTAATTGAATGAATAGTCTCATCTGTTTAGATTAAAATATACTATATCTTAATGTATCCTCATTCTGGTTTTTAATATGGCTTCACTTCATGACTGTATAATAATTTGATCTATTAATATTTCTTACTTTAGCCCCACAGTCTCTCTGGCCATTACAGAGGCAGTGTAGAGAAGTGTAAAACTATGTCATTGTGAATAGTGAGATCCAAGATTTTAGTATCTGAAGTGGTTCTTACTGTCCAGAGACCCAATAGTTTTGTGGTGTTAATTTGTAAGAGTTTGTGACCTGCTGTGAAAATGCAAATAATTTACCTGTGACACAGATCTGGCCCATGGTGATACAGATTATAGATCAACATAAAACAGACAAAATACACAAATGAGTCTGTAATGTTTGAATCACTACATGGAACTGAAATAATTCTTGCAAAATAAGCACAGATTTAGTGTAGTCTATATAGTCATGTATATATCGACACATGTCGACGTTGACATAAGATGTTTATTATAGTGTATATATTATTAATTATTCTTGGTGTCATTTATTATAGCAAATTAAATGATCATGCATCGCACTGAAGTATCACACTTTTCCTTCCCAGTAAACAGCACAGCCTGCTTGCAAAACCAGCTTTGAAGCCCCTGATGCTCTGTGAAACTCACAAGTCTATGGGTGTCCATGTTAAAATAAAGTGACAAAATACTAATTGGACAAACAGATTTGAATATAACATTCTGAGCCACACCTGTGCGCATGGGGTCCATGTGTTTATTGGACAAAATAATTTTTGTGAGCAGTATATTTGTCCTTCCTTGATGGCCAGCTTTTACAAGGATGATTGGTTAAACTCTCAAGTGAGCAGATCCTCGTAACTAGATCACCCAGTATATCGGCAATCAAAAACATGAATTACTTCTCAGAATCTTCACTCAAATCCATGGCAGTAAATTTTACAGATTATTTATAATAGCTTTTATTATTCAGAAAGCTAAAATAAGTTTTTTTTGTTGTTTTGGAGTGTGAAGTGATAATATGTAAAATAAATTTGCATTGGGATTGGCTTTTTAGGAAAGTGTAATATTGTGAAGCTGCTTTGAGACAATACTCTATTGTAAAAGGCGCTATATAAATAAAATTGA
>JAVSBV010113940.1:0-20847 GCA_033117975.1 Parotocinclus spilosoma
GATCATGTCTTTATTAGTGGGCCAACGAAGAAAATCAGCAAGGGATCAAATACTTCTTGGACTCACTGTATATATATAATATTGTACAATAAAACACAATAATACACTATAATATAATATATTGGTAATTTGCATACCATACTGGTGCATTATTGCCGCAGACTGGGTTAGATTACGTCTTATGATTGGACACCTTGTTTGGTTCACCTTAAGACCCAGAACTGATAGTTTGAGGGAGCAGATAATTAATTAGAGGAAGCAGATTATTAAATTGAGGGATCTAATTAATAAAGTTGACAAAAACAGATTAATAAACTGATTAAACTGATTATTCACTTTAATTAATGATTTAAGCTTCTAAATCATGTTTTTTTTACATTGCTTATTTGGGGCTTCCATATTAATTACAATAAAATAGTATTTTTTTCAATCGAAAGCTGAAAAAGTTCACAGTTTTCTGAAAATATGAATATAGCATGATGAGCACAGTTTTAAATTTACTGTAAGCGAATCCAGTGAATTATTTAACCTTGTATTTATTATTATTCAACTATTGGTTATTATTTATTATTTACCTACTACTGTTCATAAAATACACAATGCTGCATTCCCGTGCCTCATCATTATCCATATTGTGTTTTGTTGTGAAAATGCAATGTTGGGCACTATTTATAGTTCCATTATAAGAAGCTTTAGGTTAAACTGATTCTAAAAAAATAAATTACATTTTAAATGAGAACTTGTCATACCAGCAATGGTTAATTAAAGACATTGTGTTTTGGGTATTACATATACACAGTATTCATGTATGCATAAACCCTCACTGGCCACTTTATTAGGTACACCTTGCCCTCCGGCATTGAGCGCACATTTTCACCCAGAGAATTGCTTGATTTCTTTTTTTTCCCAGACTATTCTTTGTATAGCCCTGATTCTGATGCTTGATTTTAAGGGGTCATATTAACCATGTTTACCTGCCTAAATGTTTTGAGTTTCTTCAGTGTGACTGGCTGTTTAGATAGTAGCATTAGCAAGCAGTTGAACAAGTGTAATGAATAAAGTGGCCACAGTGTATATACTGTAAATAAATAATCACCTTTTTTATAGCTTTTAAAATTGTAAATGCTTTTCAACATTATTACCTTACAAACCAGAACCGTTTATTTAACCTTTAAAAATAAAATTCATGGAGGATATACAGTACTGTTTTTTTCTCTGCTTTGTCCAAAAAGTGACTTCTTTTGGACATAAAATGAATTTTATTTGTACGTAACAAACATAAAACAGAAAGGAAGTATTATTTGACTATAATAATGACATACATATTATACATTGCTACTTTAAAGTAAAAACAAGCAAGTCCCAAACTCAGGGTTGCAGGTTCAGGCAGCTGCCTCAATTGGCTCCTGAGCCTGAATGTGGACACTGGGTAGACAGAACCAGGTGGGAGGGAGGTTGCGTCCGGCACTGTCATCCTGAAACTTAATGTTCAGGTAGAAGTCACCTGTGTAAAGGAAGAGCAAAGCCCCAGAACAAATGGTATTTCCTGCTGGATTCACCTGCACACACAAAAACAGAGACATGACAATATAGGTGAGTCGACCTCATAACAACAGTAGGTGTGGCCTCTGAACCTGAGAGTCCTAATGATGGAGGAATGTCAGTTAGTCCCAAGACAGGGGGTGTGTCCTCTCTACACGTAAGTCACAATGAAAGGGGTGTCAGTCTTTTAAAAAGGAGGGCTCTCGACCCATCAGTCCAAAGAAAAAGGTGTAATCTCTAAACGTCAGTCGCGGTAGTTACAGGCCATTTAAATTATTGCCTTTTTTCACTTTTTGTCAGTCTCAATAAAAGAGGTGTGGCCTGTACACCTGTTAGTCCCAATATAAAGGTGTGGCCTGTGAACCTGTCAGTCCCAATAAAAGAGGTGTAGCATGTAAACCTGTTAGTCCTAAAAAAAGAGGTGTGGCCTGTGTAGTTGTCATTTCCAATAAAAGACACGTGGCTTGAGTAGCTGTCATATCCAATAAAAGAGGTGTGGCCTGTGAACCTGTCAGTCCCAATAAAAGAGGCGTGAACTGTATATATGTCAGTCCCAGTAAAAGAAGCGTGGCCTGTGTATTTGGAAGTCCCAATAAAAGGCATGGCCTGTGAACCTGTCAGTCCCAATAAGAGTCGTGGACTGTGTAGCAGTCATTTCCAATAAAAGATGTGTGGACCTGTCAGTCCCAATAAAAGAGGCGTGGCCTGTGCATTTGTTAGTCCCAATAAAAGATGTGTGGCCTGTGTATCTGTCATTTCTAGTAAAAGAGGCGTGGCCTGTGCATTTGTTAGTCCCAATACAAGAGGCGTGGACTATGTACCCGTCAGTCAGTCTCACTTAAAGTTTCGTGGTCATCCACCTTAAATTACACCACCTTCTATGAATGGGTAGCAGCTTTAAATGTATCCGGTAATAAAATGTCCATCATGTCATCTTCAGAATGGCACAACGTCTTCAGTACGGCTTCATTTCACTTAATTAATGTAGAGTTTATTTAAGGAGAACTGTTCTCCTTTTTCACACGCTACGCAAAGCTGAATGCTTTAAATAAACAAAAAGGTGCTATACAATTAAGTTATGAGCTGTGTTATGACTACTGTTGAAAGTGGAGCAGGGCAGGTTGCCAAATATCGCATTCCAATGCCAAGATAAACTTGTATGTTTATTCAATTTTTCAGCATGACTACAAGCTCTAATGAGACACACGTGCTTCAGCTCAGTGCATTGCAGTAATAGCTATGGAGGCTTTATTTTAGAACAGAGACCATGGCAGGATGATGGAATCAGTGTTTAGTCATTCCGCTGGCATTTGATTGGAAAGGACCAGTCACGACAAAGCACAGTTTAGGGTTTTTATTTTATTTTAGTACCTTTGATTTAGCTTTGAGAGTTTAGTCATTCTTTTTCTGCCATAGTTATTTCTCAGGACCACCAGATTCATATTATTTTCATTCCATTTTATGGTATTTAGCAGATGCCCTTATCCAGAGCGGCTTACAATTAATACAGTCTTACAATCTAAGCAACTGTGGGTTAAGGGCCTTGCTCAGGGACCCAACTGTAGCTTGGCAGAGGTGGGATTTGAATCCTGGACCTTTTGGTCTATAGTCCAGTACCTTAACCACTATGCCACCACAGTCCTGTATTATCATGTAACACAGTATTATCATGTAACATGTTATATCTTTATTTGTAAAAAATGAAGATGTAACAAGTAAGCTCATTAGGAGTACTGAGAACTAATGTATCTGAATATGAATAACTTTGTCTATGGATACGGAAGGCAGGTCTGTGAAATAGGTCGTTAATCTAAATTAATCGTTAATTACCATAGTCACACAGTATTTTTATGCTACTGTAAGAAAATTGCTTGCAGTCAATGCCTTAGAGATGCATGTGGAACGCTACCATTTACACAGCATTTAAACTGTTATACATATCACTTCCTCCAGGAAATACACAACACCATGATTCTTCAGTTACAAGCACATAATAACAATCTCACACACTCTAGAAATAACAATTTACCACCTATTAATTAAAGGCAGAAAACACTGTTATGATGTTATTCTTCACACTTTTCAACATTTTCCTATCTGTTTTAATTATTAAATTAATTTAATTATATCAAATTAATTAATTTATTATTAGTTATTTTTTTTTAATTAATTATTTATTTAAGAAGATTTCTGCACTTCACTGCCAGACCTCCATATCAATTAATAAAATACAGACTGTTACTGATGGGATACATATCTCACAAGCTTTAAATCTGTCAGCAACAATAAACTAAAGCATAAAGAGCCGTGAGATAAATGACATATCAGACAGGAAACACAATAGTGTGCAGAATATGGATTTTTACATTATTTTAACTTAATACACAACAATTTTAAAAACCATGTTTTCCAAAATTCCATAAACAATAAGCATATAGTCAAACTCTGCATGCTGCTGATTTGTATTCAAAAACACTTTTGTGAAGTCCTGGTCCAAAACAATCAAAACTGAGTCAAGGCCATGACTACAGGGAACTGGTTCAGGACCGATGACCAGGGACCATGGGACGAATCAAAATACAGTACAGTTTATATAGTCCTGGACTATAGATAAGAAGACCCAGGGTTTAAATTTCACCTCTGCTAAGCTGCCACTGTTTTGTCCTTCAGCAAGACCTTCAAAAAGGATTGTAAGACTGTATTAATTGTAAGTTGCTCTGGATAAGGGCGTTTGCTAAATGACATAAAAGTTATGTGGCAGAGTGTTAGAAATTGTAGCTCTGCCATTCATTACAAGATTTATTATTTTTAAATTTAAATTCACATATACATAAAATTATATTAAGTAAACAGACAAGTGCATTTCCTGAAGAAATTACACAATGGTTGCTACAGTTGCTAGGCTATTGCTACATGGGCAATACGGTGCAACAGTTTTGGTAGGAATGGAAATGGTGGTTGTTCTGGTATCGCATGTGGTTGTATATAGCTAATGGTTCCTATGGTGTCTCCATCAACAGAAACCAGTCCCACCAGAGTGCAGTAACTCACTCTATCGTTTGGACATTAGGAGACGATGTGTCTCCAAGGACCTCCCACTGAGGACTGATTTTATAATCTATTTTGTTTTATAATTTAGTTTATTTATTTTATTACTAATTAAAATGTTATTATTAATTTGTTATTAATTTAAATTATTTACCTAATTTTGTTATAATTTAATATATTTTTAAGTACTGTGGTAGCCTAGCGGTTAAAGCACTGGACTCTGGACCTGAAGGTCCTGGGTTCAAATCATACCTCTGCCAAGCTGCCACAGTTGGGTTCTTAAGCAAGACCCTCAACCCACAATTGCTTGAATTGTAAGATTGTATCAGTTGTAAGTTGCTCTGGATAAGGGCGTCTGCTAAATACTGTAAATGTAAATGTAAGTATTTATTTAATTAACATCTAGGCCACCCATGGAGGATGAGCCCCCTGTAGAGTCTTGGTCCTCCCAAGGTTTCTTCCTACCATTTTAGTTTCAGTTTTTCCTTTCCACTGTCGCCCTAGGTTTGCTCAATTTGGGATTGGCCTTTAAATATAATATAAGATTGTAAAGCAACTTTGAGACAGAGCCTTATTGTAAAAAGCTATGTATAAATAAATTTGAATTGAATTACTAAGTCATTTCTAGAAGTTTGGAAGTTGTCAGTGTTCATTTACTCATTTTTTAATTAGATAACTTTAACAGGAACAACTGTTCTTTTTGGTAGCTGGGAGATGGGATGGAATAGGAAGGTAGGAAAGAATAAAAAAAAATAGATATGATGGTTGAAACGATGAAAGAAATGGATATAAGATAATTGGTGGAAGGACGGAGGGAAATGGAATGGGAATGATTGGGCAGGCTCAATGGAAAGAAGGAAATGAACGAAAGGGAGGAAACCACAAAAAAGGACAGGGTGGAATCCATAGAGGACAGAGATGAGATGAGGGATGAGAAAAATGTGTGATGGGTTGGATAGATGGGTAGAAGGACAGATTAAAGCAAGTTAAGGGAAGAGAGAAATTTAATATAAAAAAGCAATAAAGCATAAAAGAAAGGAGGATAGAATGAAATAAAATGGACGGAATAAAAGAGGCCAGAAAGAAGAGATTGGAGGATTGATGGAAGGAAGGGAAAAAGGAAAGAAGGTTGGAAGAGAGGAAGGAGGAAACAACAAAAGGAAGGAAGAAAGAAAACGGTATGTATGGAAGAAATGAAACAAAGATATGGGAAAATGCAATGGGCTGGGTAGATGAGTAGAAGTAAGCCAAGGAAAGAAAAAGAGAAATTTGATGGAAGCAAGCAAGAAAAAAGGAAACAAAGAGATGGGATGTATAGAAGGATGAAGGAGATCAAATGTGATGGAATTTGCAGGTGTTATAATGATAAAAAAAAGAAAAAAGAAAGAAAGAAAAAGAGGGATATTTGGTGAGACCAAATCCTAAATCCTAGTCTAAACCAACAGGAAGAACTCTCCCACGACTCTCCTCTACAATTTCAATCAGACAGGCCCAGGTTTTTTTTTAGTGATGACCATTAGCTTCACCAAATCTTTTCTTCCTTTACCATTGCTGCTCCTTGTACAGTTCTTATTCGGCTGCACTCAAACTACTTAACAACCAATCAAAGAACTTCTTTTCCTGACAGCTCCTGGTGCTTATTCAGCATGAGCAGACAGCAGTGCCAAGGCCTGTGTAGCGCCACAGATGCAGGACAGACAGAAATTGTTCCAGCCCTCTTGGTGTACCACCAATGTGTGTGATTAAGTTCACAATATTACAATATACCGGGTGAGTCATAAGACACAGGACTAACCACATAGTGATCATCTGAAGACCGCTACCAATAAAAAATCTCAACAATGGGTTTGGCAGCCTTTGGGAAAAGTCCACGACGCGGCACCCAACGTGTCCTGTTACTTTTGATGTCACTGTATTGTACTGGAATTACAATGACAATTCAATTCAATTCAATTCACTTGAAAAGTGTGTGTCTTACCGTGTCAATGTAGAAGGAGTTGGAGCCAATGAAAGTCACAGTGTCCTGCAGGTCAAAGTTCTGCACACCGTTCTGGTAGTCTTGAAATGGTACCACTGTGAGAGAGAACGGTCCCACTGTACTCTTACTGCGATTGGTCAGCTTTACCTCCAATGGGACAGCATCACCCACCGTACACTCTGCTATCATGTCACATTCACATGCTTTACCATTCACAACTACATCTGGAGAGAGAGAGAGAGAGAGAGAAAGAGAGAGAGAGAGAGAGAGAGACAGAGAGATTAACATGTTGCAGTCAGATTACAGCTAAAGTGTTTATCTCGACTCTCACACACAGCTGTACTTTGTGACATCCACTGTGTGGGGATGGTGATGTTAGACAGAGTTGTTGTGCTATTGGACAATGTTTGTTGTGTTCAACTTCTGCAAAAAAACTTCTTCTATGGCATTTATTCTTAAAGATTTACTGGAGTTTTCAGAAAGCTCAAGTACTGAGTAGCAACCCGCAAAGACACAAGGAGAACTTGCCTAACTCAGACTACAATCAGATCATGGTAACTGTAACTTCAGATTAGTTGGGAATTTGGTGATGGGTGTGTAATGGCTAAGCCTGTGATGTAATACATATGAGGAGGATGTCATCTGGGGAACGGGTTAGGACTCTGGGGAAGTTGTGTATATGTGTTTAAGGTGTATATGCATGTTGACAAATGATGGAGTCACTGGGGCTCAGATGAGGATCTTTGGGAATGAGTCAGGTCTTATGGGAGCACGTTGAGGAATTAGGAAGTCATATTTGGCGTGAGCGGGATAGGGATGGGGTGAATTCATATGGGAGGAATGGGAAGAAATTAAGGAAATCACTTAATCACGGGATATTTATTTATTTATTTGGCTTCTTTAATGTCACTTATCTGCATCAGTGGCCATCCAGCGACACGCACAAGGTTAGATCTATACACAAGTTCATTCCAAGACCAGTCATACATACACAAGTCAATGACAATTTAGAGACACCAATTGACCTAACATACATGTCTTTGGACTGTGGGAAGAAACCGGAGTACCTGGAGTAAACCCACGCAGACACGGTGAGGACATGCATCCTCCACACAGAAAGGACCCAAGCCGCTCCACCCTGGGATTGAACCCGGGACCTTCTTGTTGTGAGGCTGCTCTAATCACAGGATAAGAATAATTTAGAAAGAGTAAGTCTGAATTAGGGAGTCATGTAGGCACTGAGATAGGAGATTTGGAAAATGTGTGGTTCATATTTGAGAGGAATTAGAGAATCATTTGCAGATTGAGTTTGAGGGGTTGGTTAAGGGTAAGTAGAACAACCATGGGGATTGGTTTAGAAGTTTTGGGAAAGGGTGGGTCTATAGGGAAGTATGCTGGAGTATGTGCTGTCCCATGTGGAAACTTATTAATGAATAAGGGAGATATGGGGAATTTCTGATGAAGTTTGAAAATGGGTTACTGCATAAAGAATGCACTGTTTATAATGAACTGAGAACTGAATCATTTAGTGATTAAGAAAAGATGAATTGGACAGAGTGATTCCTAAGACTAAAAGACTAAAAGTTAAGTTATTTTAACTAAAAGTTAAAATATGAGGGTGGAATTGAGGACTGGGTAAGAGGGTTTGGAGAACAGGTACGCCCATGTGGGGTGAGTGCATATTGAAATTGGTGAAAACATGAAAAGAGATTTAGGGAAACATCACAACATTGGACAAAGAGTTCTGGGAAGGGATCAATCTGTCACTTGAACATTGGGGATTTGAAAATCTCAGTGGCATTGGGGTGTTATGGAGACCTTTTCAAAAACGGTCTGTAGTTTTAGAATCTCAGTTTCAGTTTAGAGATTACATTGTAGATTTGCTTGGGAGTCTGAGGCCAAAGCTTTGGACAAAATTGCTGTTGTACACTTTGGTGTGTATATCCATGGGACAAGCCTAGTATTGGATGTAGACTTTATTTCTGCTGATATTTAAAAGCACTGTTAAGTGGACAAACCTCACAGAGATATACAAGTTTTACTCTTCATTTAGCAAGTGTGAATGAACACGCAAGTCCTGTCCATGTTTTTGAGACACAACCACACTTAGAAGTATTTGGAGACGCAGTGTTCTACACAACTGGTACAGTCTGCTCTGTTGTGACACTGTGCTATATGTGGTTATATTTAGTTTTTCTGTTGCTAAGAGATGTGAAAATATGAGGTAGCACAGGTTCAAAACTTGAAACTTTCCATATCTACAGATAGACAAATGCTGAACAATGAAATTTACATTTATTGGGAAAAAAGTTCAGAAACATGGACAAGCATGAACCTCCTCTGAAATGTGACCTAATAACGCTGCGTTATATAACAATGGACACAATGGGTGACTAAACCAACAAACTACAGCGAAGCCTCAAAGTCTAATTATTCAAAATATTATCTAGAGTTTGGGCACCTATTTCAAATTCTATGTTTTGTTTTCACCTTTATGCATGCTCAGTAATCCAGGTAAGTAGAATCCATTAAGTGTCATGCCAATCTTACAGTCATCAAATGCAGCTATTTACCAATCCCATGTGATTACCAAGCACGTGGTTATTGCAATTAATGTATAATGGTTAACTGAAACGGAGCATTTACATAAATCTGATCACCAGTATTGGGTGCTATGGAAACGTACAGCGTATAAGCTTGGGGGAGTTTTCCAACTAGCTGGAACTAAGTAAGTAACCTAGATCAGTAATAAATAAATATGAGTCCATATGGGAGCTTCTGAATTAGGAATCATGTAGGCACTGGGGTAGGAGATTTGGAAAATGTGTGATCCATGTTTGAGAGTTTTATTTTGAGGGGTTGGTTAAGGGTAAGTAGGACATTATGGGTATTGGTTTGGAAAGTTTGGGAAAGGGCTGGCCAATAGGGAAGTAGGCTGGGGAATTAGGAAGTCAGTCATTCTAGATGGTTTGGGAGTGCATGTGATAGCATTCATTCATTCATTCCCTTATCTGCTCATCCTTAGTCGGGGTTGTGTAAGAACTGTGAGGCAGGAGTACTAACCACTGCACCACTATGAAAACATATTGATGAATATGTGAGTTATAGTGAACTTCGGCAGATTGTCCAGAATGGGTTACTGCATAAGGAGCTGTTTAGAACATACTAAATACTTCATGAATCGTTTGGTGATTAAGAAAGATGAACTGGACAGGGTGATTCTTTAGGGGACTGTGTTAAAATACGAGGGTGAATTTGGGGACTGGGTAAGAGGGTTTAGCGAACTGATACGCCCATTTAAGCTGATTTAACTTTCTGGGTTATGTTTTGTTCACGTGGTAAATTAAAAAATCCGCACCATCTCTGCAGGGTACAACAACGTGCAGAACATACAAATGAGCATTTTGGCATGTTCAAAAGTGTGGGTACCTTTCCAGACGTTGTTTTTCTACAACCAGCTTGATATTGGTTAATGTAAAAGCCATTACAGGCTATAAAAATGAAACCTAATTTTAAACCTTTTAATTAATAACGCACGTATGCTTTCCTAGGCCATGCTTTAGATCTTCACGTGGCGATTACATCTGGCTGTGCACATATTTACACCGTCTGTTCCCGAGTTTGTTAATAAGCAGGTTTGATGCAAAAAAAAATGGATTTAAGGAGAGAGTTGCCCATAACAATCTGGATGCAAGTTAATAGGCAGAAGGGCCAAACACTCAGCGGGTGCAATGTGCAATCTGCTGAATGAGAAAAGAGTGTGTTACTCTGTGTATATTGCGTTTTAGCCTCGAGGAAGAGACGCAGGCTGCTGCACTTGGCATGTTAAAGCTGGACGGTGTGAACAAGGAAGCTGGGTCAGGTCAGGTGTTGTCTGATATGCACTGTTTATCGTTTGTATTACATTCTGTGAAACAGGAGGCAGACCTAAAGGGATGTTGATCAGACGTTAGTATAGTCACATAGTCTTTTATATGATACCGTACACTATATTATAAAATGTAAAGGGTATTTTCAATTCGATTTATAATAGAACAGGCAAATGCACTCATGCCCCCATTTGCAGCTTGTTAAAAACGCATATTGGAAAGTCACTAGTAACTCGCCCCAAAAAAGTCTCTAAACACATCAACTGAGTCAAAACAGGCTCCAGTCTAAGGGGGAGCTAACGAGCTATTGAGCATATGACCAATAAGACTCTGAACTTTCGTGGAAATCACAAACTTCTGCTCTTAAACTCGAACTCCTGCCTCTGCTCATGGATCTACAGGGATGCTCAAGGATGCTGACGCCAGCCATTTGTGGTTGTTCTCCCAAGCCTCCACACACAGAATCGTGGTGTTTTGGACAAGAACCCACTGCAGTGATATGTAGGAGGGGGGCAGAAATAGCACAACGCATTGCGCTATAATAATTACGCTCATAAATCGGGAGCACAACAACACTAAAATAAACACTTCACATAGGAATCTGTAAATAATTATTAAGTACAGTTCCTTATACTGTAAAAAATAAACACCACATCGGAAACTGTAATAATTATTAGGTTCAGTTCCTTATACTGCAAAATAAACACTTCACATAGTAATATGTAATAATTATTAAGTACAGTACTATATACTGTAAAAAAGTACGTTACATAGTAATCTGTAATAATTATAAAGGACAGCACTATATACTGTAAAAAAAGAACTTTACATAGGAATCTGTAATATTATTAAGTACAGTACTATATACTGTAACAAACACTTCACATAGGAATCTGTAATAATTATAAAGTACAGGACTATATACTGTAAAAAAAGAACTTTACATAGGAATTTGTAATAATTATTAAGTACAGGACTATATACTGTAACAAATAAACACTTTACATAGGAATCTGTAATAACTAAGTCAGTACTATATACTGTAACAAATAAACACTTCACATAGGAATTTGTAATAATTATTAAGTACAGTACTATATACTGTAACAAATAAACACTTTACATAGGAATCTGTAATAATGATTAAGTACAGTACTATATACTGTAACAAATAAACACTACATAGGAATCTGTAATAACTAAGTACAGTACTATATACTGTAACAAATAAACACTTTACATAGGAATCTGTAATAACTAAGTACAGTACTATATACTGTAACATCATATATCAGGCAGCACTGTACATCTTTGCTGTGTTTAGACAATTTACTCAAAAAGGTTAAAATAAAAAATATCTATTATAACCTTTTATGATTTTTAAGACTTTAGCTCTTAGCCAGAATACGCATTGTTGGAGAGGATGTTAAACGGTGCATATCTGAACGTTCATGCTTGTGTGGTTTTGTGCGGTTGTAAGAGAAAACCAAGATAACAGATTGTAACCAAAATCTCTGATATTTCAGTCAAGTCTGTTCTGCTGTCATTCCAACCCTACACAGAGTGTACAGTTCACAGTGAAATTAAACAGCATTCCTCCAGGACCCACAGGTGGGACTTGACAGCACAGAAGCAAACAAACTCCATAACGTGAACGTGTTCAGATGTGTGTAAAGCAGTGTAGAACGGAACAACTTGGAACAAACAGTGCAGACAGATCAGAACAACGAAGGACAAAACAGAGAGTTCTGGACCAAACAGGCAGCCCAGATGGTACAGTATTTGTAAAGGAGCGACACCGACCAGTACACGGTTCTTAATTTAGATGGAGTGAGCGTAAAGTACAAGGTGGAATTAACACTGTATATAATGTACTCAAATGCAATGGTGTAACCAGTTATGCAAAAATGGAAGCAAGCATATCAATATGAAGACAAAACAAAAGCAATATCGTAACTAGGCCTGCATTTCCAGAAAGAACTACAACAGCACTGCAGCAACACAAATGCTACAAGTACACTGCACACCAAAACATTTCATCTAATCATTTTTGTGAGCAGTATAGAAAGAATGTGGTTTTGTGTCCCAATACTTTTGGCCACATATGTGTGACTTCTATCCATGAAAAATGATCCATTGGATCGACCTCCAAACATTTGAAATACACAAACAGAGCATCAAATTGTGTGATTATCTGTGCCATGGTGTTCAGATCGTGTCTGCAGGTTAACTGGTATGTTAACTGGTCCACACATTTCTTGTGTTAATAGCAGGAATATGTGGAAGAATAAGGAAACGGAGAACAATATAGGATGGAGAACAATCTTCCTCAGACACTAGATGGCCTAGCATCACATCTAGGACACATTTACACGTCCACTGTGCTCAAAATGAAACAGGATAATAATTAAGGGGTATTTAGTTAATAAAAATATTTTGAGTATTTAGGTTAAATAGAGGTGTGTCATTATTACTAAATTCACAAAGCCATGGAGATACCTTTTAAGAATAGGAGTGTGTGTGTGTGTGTGTGCGTGTGTGAAGGTGTATGAGTCAGAGTGCTGTCCCGAGGACTTAAGTAAACACTCATCTCTCTCTCTCTGACTGTCTTCATGGTCGCTGAGGGTGACCAAGGTGTCACACCACACACACAGTGTCAGTACAAGCTGAGAGCTTTCACACACCTGACTGGATATATGATTGCTTGCTGAATGACACGGTCACACCGCTCACACCTAGTGCTATGTACACAAACCCACTCAGGACTGGAAAAAAACAGCCTTTAGTCTCTTTAGTTGTGCACTGAGGCTTTAAAGCCAACGTGGCTAACCAGTAGTGAAAGCACTGTGCACAGCACAAAGTAAAATACTACTGCATTTAAAATATATCAGACCTTTATTATCATCAGAACTCTTCAAACAGAGGGAGTCAGATAGAAAGGTTTGAATTACCTCTGGAGCTTAAAGTATAAAATCCACTGTTATAGAGATTTGATCTACTTTAGGTGTCTAAGTGCAGTTTCAGGTGGTTATTAGTCTGGATGGAAGAGTCCATTATAAACCAGTCATACTTGTTCGACTGTTATACGACTGTCCAAGCAATCACTGGACCTCAATATCAAGCGAGCAGATAACAGTTTGGATGTAGTACTGTGCAACTCAGGTCACCTTTAGATTTGTTGGTTTAGCAATGCTGTTATGAGCATATATAACATACGGTTGATGATTGGACCCTAAAATCTCAAAATTGGATGAAACACTCCATAATACTCTTTTCCGCTCATTTTCATTGCAGTCTTTGTGAAATTTAGAATATCATCGGGCATTTTCACCTCCCTGAAAAAGTGGTTTCTTGGCTGCTACCCTTCCAAAAACAAAACATTTGTGATCAAGCTTGTTCAGACTGTCAAATCCGCTTCCAGAAACAAGATGAATTGAGATAAGACAAGATAACATAAGACAAACCTATCACAATAATAAGATTTACATAACACGATGCTGCTACTGCTGGAACTGGAGGTCACACTAATATAGTACTTGGCCTACAGAGTCTGTTTTTTCCCTCTTTTAAATACTGCATACAGATTTTCAGCATTTTGTTAATTAGTTAAAACTAATTATATATGATCTATGTCGATATGCTTTCCATAGCTATCTAATGGTGGCCTAATGATGTGCTGCCTAGGACCTTCCACTAAGGACTCATTTTATAATCTATTTTGTTTTATAATTTAGTTCATTTCCAAATTTTTTCTATTACCAATTTAACTTTTACTATTAATTTGTTATTTATTTATTGACCTGGTTTTGCTGTAATTTAATATACTTTTGGTATTTATTTAGTTAGCATCTAGGCCACATATGGAGGACGGGTCCCCTGTTGAGTCTTGGTCCTCCCAAGGTTTCTTCCTACCATTTTTACAGAGTTTTTCCTTGCCACTGTCGCACTAGGCTTGCTCACCTTGGGATTGGCCTTTTAGGATAATATAATATTGTGAAGCTGCTTTGAGACAATGCTCCGTTGTAAAAGGCGCTATATAAATAAATAAACTTGAACTTAAAATAAACTTAATACTTTTGCACACTTCTGTAGGTTTTCCACTATACCTGGCAGCTTGTAATACCCTATGAGTTGAAGACGTTTGGTTTCCTCCAACGTCCAGATGTTAATATGATCAAAGTGAACTCGTCAGAACCTTTTATTACCATTTCTCATGGTTCCAAGATGTGTTTTGTTTTATTCTTTAACCACTGGTGCAAAGTGTTACTGAAAGATGGCGTTAAGGTTTGTGAAACTCACAGCTACAGTTTTGTTAAGACTGTATCATTTAGTTCCTTATCATTGCGTTTATGCACAAAATCATTTGCCACCAGAATGCAAATCCTTCTCTTTCGTTCCATTCCAGGAAAGCCGTTTAGGAATTTTCCAGTCTCTTGTTGCATCAGAATAAGACAACTGAAATGCTCTCCTGGCAGGTCTTTCCATGCGTAGAGTACAATCAGAGCCCTTGCAAATGATTCTGAATGCAGCAGCATGTCTGCTTTTCAATTTCCCTCATGTCACCCCACTGCTCTGTTCCCTTTGCTGGTTACTTCAGCTGCCACGTAAGATTTACACTGAAAACCTGCCTATAAAGCTAAAAATGGACCAGTTTATTCAAACCCTACTCTGTATTCTATACACTTTCGAGACTCGATCATGGCTCAATTAGAGCCAAACCTTCATGAATACAGGAAGACCAGCATCGAGACTCTTTTCTGTTCTTGCACCCAGTTGGTGAAGTGAACTGCTAAAAGGCTGGATGGCTAATACACTAGAGTTACTAGGATGCCAGAGCAGGAAAAGGGGTAATGAGAAGTGAAGGATATAGCCAACCACACGCAACCCCAAAGATCAGACAAAAGTTATATACAACCAGCATCACAGGTATGGACAATAATAATCACACGAGATAAAAAAGGAAAAACGAGTGACAAACGTGAGTGTTCAAGCATCACAGCATTTCAACAACAAGTTTCAACAAGTTTTAAGTGCCAAAACAGGACAGAAAGCACGGCAGAGTAACGCCCACTTGTGTTAAACCACTTATTTTATGTAGCGTTTAACAGCCTTGTTTTTATTAACACATCTGCCCTTTCGTAGCTAAAGTGGTACAACTGTGCCCCTCTAAATTCTGTGTCCTAGTTGTCCCAGATGTCTACTAATTGTAAAATCCTTCAATTTTGAATAAGGGAAGCCTCTAAATACCTAAAATATAAATTAACATTGTCCCTATAGACCTTTGTCTCGGTTTCAATGCACTTTGATTTCATTTTAGCCTTATATGGAATGTTTTTAAAATAAAAGTGTGTGACATTATCGGTTAAACAACAGAAAAGTGGGAAATGTCAGATGTTACAAGCTATCAGTCACAGTCAGGCCCAGCGTTTACACTTTGTACCATGATTATGAAAATATTCCCACATAGTGTCTAGCGAGTGTATTTATTAAGCTCTTTGTGTTAGCGTGATCCTCGGCTCACAGGCCCAGAGGCTTCACTGCTGATCCATGACAGAGATGAGGAGACACAGAGCTTCAAGAGCTCTTCTGTGAGTACTAGAACTGCAGAAAGCCACCAGCAGTCGGATTTAAAATACAGAAAGGGGCTTTTCAAGCACTCTTCTCAAGGCTGCGTCATAAGAGAGCAGCTCAAGGCCAGCTTTATTGTGTCTGCCCTCTCAGATAACACCGGAGGCATTCGCTTATCTTGCTAAGCAAAAACGAGTCGAAAGCTTTTGCAAGGATTAAAAAAAAAAAAAAAAAAAAAAAAGAATATTTGAATCAAGTGCTTCTATTGTCTGAGTGAATGAAGGAAGCATTGCATTAATATACTCATCTAGTGCAAATAAACAGACTAACACATCATTTGCCTTTGTCTGGTAAATGGATGAATGGTTGTGTGATCACAGTGCATGAAAGAAATATGAGCTTATAGATCCACAATAAAAAAAACAAATAAATAAAAAAACGAGAATAGAAGACACTGACAATACAGAGAACAAAGACCTAAGAAATGAATCTCAGTCCTTGCTAAGCTCGAAGGACTCACAATAATTATATTTGGGTTTCTTGTTCCAGCTTGTAAGTCATGCCAGCAGCTAGAGACAAATAAGCTCATATTACAGTCCAGAAAATGGCAATTAACACAAATCTCTAATCAAAGCTACAGGAAACATGTGAGCATTATTAACACGTTAAAAACTTGAGCTAGATCAGGTTTTTGTACTTTATGAGGATCAAATCAAATATTTACTGTATGTGTAGGTTCTCAGCCATTCAGGTCATGGTAGATTTGAGTGTTTGAATTAAACTGAAAGACTTCTTGGTCCTTGAAGACATGTGAAAGGTCACCTTTCATGTGGAAGGTTTCTTCAGATCTAGAAGTTGATGAGACTTTAAGTTTACTGCATTTAGCAGACATTCTTATCCAGAGCGACTTACAACTGATACAATTCTTACAATAGGAAGGAATAGGGCCTTGCTTAAGGACCCGACTGTGGCAGTTCGATAGCGATGGGATTTGAACCCAGGACCATCAGGTCCAGAGTCCAGCACCATAACCGCTAGGTTACCACAGTCATAAATAGAAGGAACACTCCTTTGGGTGTACAATTGTACATATTTTGGGCAGAGAAGACAGATGGATTGAAACAGGTGGAAGACATCTATGTCCAATTAGAATAGACGTGATGTAGATGTTTTATGATACCAGCCATCAGAGAGTTTCAAAGATCCCTTTCTAGGCAGATAAGCCCCAATTCGCACCTTGACCCTTATGACCCTAACAACTCACAAGGTGGAAAGGTGGAGCGATAACTGCATAGTGGGTCATACCTTGGCCCCGGTGACACTAACAACTCACGTACTAACTGAGTGGGCCAATGACTCTTAGGACCACATAAAAGGTGACAAACCAAACTAGAGCCATACTTGGGGCTCCGCATAAGCACCAAGCTGGCACAAACATCCCAGCTTAAGGTCAAGAAAAGGTCCATTCAAATGACTCTAGGCCAGTACTGTTACTCAAGGCCAACATGAGCCCATTACAGATTCAATAACCAGTGACACATTACATATATTACTATAACTATTATTAGCAGGATACTCATGTGGAATTCAGAATCACATCCCATCTGTGCCATGCATGCTCAACGGATAAATGACTAATGCACCATATTGTGCGTCAGTTTGGAGATGTACAGAGTTCTGCTACCCTTCACTGCCATGTTGATTCTTGTAATTGAGCACAGTACTTCAGGGAGTGTGAGAGGAAAAAAGGCAAGGTTTGGCAAAGCCCGGCTGTTTGACTGTCTTCGGTGAGTTGGCATCGCCTCACTTCACCGATCTGTTGAGCGATAAATAGATAGATTTCATTTGAGTGCCTTGCTGTGCCTGATATTAGATTCATCTGTCCTCTAATCTATTTGAGCTCCAAATTAAACATCGTTATTCCTCAGGTCCTGAACCGGATCAGAGCGCCAAGATCAATCGCGACTCAGTTCTGATCCCGCAGGACACGCTTTCCTATTGCCATGCTGCACGCGACCTGGCAGAACTCGCTAGATTAACTCAAATTCATCAAGAGAGGAGGGCATTTTTCTCCCCTCATCTTGATGCTGGATAATTAAAGTGCCTGTCCGGAACAGAAGAGGGTTTTGACAGGCATTTTACTATGAAAATAATCCGAAAGTGCGCTGGCTAGGTTGTAATAACACAAATAATTGAATTTGAAATATTGCTGCCCTCGTAGCGCTGGCATATTCTCCAGCAGAACTCGAGTAATTTAACTTATCTAATGTATTACGAAGGTGAATATAAGAGACATTTCATTTGTCATGGTGACACAAAAAAGTTCTCGACCTTGTGAAACTGCTGATATAAGTGATTCAGAAAGGGTAACACGTAGCACATTCTGCATAATTTACCTTATTTGGGTCTCTAAAGGCAGAGATTATTCGTTTGGCCTTATGTATGTTGGCATTACACTGATTTTCTGGATCATTAAATCTCAGCAACGAAACTGCACAATACACTCACAGTGACTGGTTTATATGGAAATTGTATTGCATATTTATACTGGTTTTCTTATGGTAAATAATACTTATAGTATAGATTGTGTAATATTACATATATATTACATTTGAGTACAGGTAGGCACCATTTAATGTCTATCCAATTAAAGTCCATTAGCATTAGTCTGCATGTCCTCCCTGTGTCTGCGTTGGTTTACTCCGGTTTCCTCTCACAGTCCAAAGACATGTGTGTTAGGTTAATTGGTGTCCCTAAAGTGGCCCCTAGTGTGTGACTGTGTGTGGGCCCTACGATGGATTGGCGTCCCGTCTGGGGTCTTTCCTCCCCCAGGAGTTGCTGGGTAGGCACCGGCTGGCCCACGACCCCGTGTGCCTTAAGCGGAAGATAATGAATGAATATAAATGTTAAAATCCATCTTTTGTCTATAAACTGCTCACCTCAACGGCCAATCAACACTCTGGATTCACAAGTAAAGGTGGGAGTTAAAAGACAGAGTCCGTCATTCACTCGAACGCTCACTTCATGTTGAGCACTTTGTGTTTGTCTGACTGACTTTCAGCTACTTATTTGTACCAAGCTGTAAATGGCTTCCGTCTGTGTATGAGCCTGCACTATTGTGAGTAGTACTCCTTTTTTGTACCCCCACTACGTGTATGTTCTCTCTAGCCTATAACTACCTGTATATAAATTAGTTCACATTGGCTTGTTGAGTCTGTGCTTCATCTAGTTGATCTTTCATGTTTTTCAGAATATCGTCTTATCAATCTATTTTTGGCTTCCGTTAAACTTAAGAGGTCCAGCATACCATCCTCTTTTGTATAACAGCTTTCCAACACAGAGTAAGGTAACAGTAAATTACTGTAGGCCTATTTTCTATAAGTACTGCTAACTTCAATATATTAACAAAAATTGAGAATGTGTATAACAGTTTTGGCTTTGCGTACGGTCCTATTGTGGATGCTGCATAACTGGTAGTGTTCGACTCATGTTTTCAGCGGCATCTCTGACACATTTGAGGATTGTTTGTAATTTGTTTTGTAAACTACCCATTACATTTACAGTAAAGGCTGCAAAATCCATATCAGTATAATAAAGATTAATTATCATTGCTGATCAAACCTCCATAAACGTACAGACAGTGGAGTGGGTTGTTTACTTTTATGATTTGTTATGATGTCTCAGAGGACAGAACCTGGAGATTGGAAACAATTCTGTTAAAACCTGTCCCCTCTTCTATCTCCCCCCACACCCCCCATACCCCTTTTGCAGATGCCAGGACTAATCACTTATGGGAGATTTTGGACTGAAGGTTCTGATGGTTAATGGGTGTAAATGGTGTCAGGAAAGGAAGTGAAAGCTTGATTTTTATTAAGACAATGAATTAGGTTCTAAAAATCAGATTTCATCAGTAATCAGATCAATGAGTTTATATACACTTGGGTTATCAGACAATCGGAACCCTCTGAGTTCACCTGACTCGACCCATAATCGGATTTCTACTTTGCCACTACTCAGTAATCTCGCAAATGGATGTGGAGTAAAGCCTTGTAATTTAACCCAGGGTTGCCAGATCCCGCAAGACATATAACCAATCAGGAATACATAAACAAGAAAAGATTGTTAGAATAAGAGGACCTGGCAACTGTGTTTTATTTCTCCCGTGACAGCTCTGCAAAATGAGAAAATGGATTGAAATCTGATAACTGAAATAAAATTCATCTCTGTGTATCGGATTTCTTAATCCGATTTCTAGATTAGAGTTTGCGGTTTACATGACCACTTGGACTGCTGAAACCTTATTATGATCAGATTATTAAGTGAATGTAAACACACTTCATGAAGATTTCATAATCAAGATTAGGTTTGATTTCTGAGTTACATTTTGAGTTACTTGCCTGTCAAGTTGGCAGGATTTAGGATGAATTAAGACTTGAACCTTGAAGCAAATATTAATAAAATGTCCTCTTGTGACTCTAATAATCACTGTTAACCCACTGAACTTGAGCTACTCTGAACATAATTATAAACAAATCCAGTTGAGTTTGGGACTTCCTGCTCCTGTGAGTCCGTCTGTTCTGTTCAAGGTTCTGACAAATGGTTACATCATTTTTTCTTTTTTTCACAAACTTGTTTATTTTCTCAGAATAGCTTCAGACAGCAGTGTTCCCTTACTTTTCCAAAAAGTGTAATTGAAAAAGGAGGGGCACCAAAGCCTTCCAGCATGCACAGAATCCAGAGTCTTGTGGGAAACCCAACATGTCCACATGCGCGCGCGCACACACACACACACACACACACACACACACACACACACACACACACACACACACACACACACAC
>JAVSBV010113951.1:0-20846 GCA_033117975.1 Parotocinclus spilosoma
TGTGTGTGTGTGTGTGTGTGTGTGTGTGTGTGTGTGTGTGTGTGTGTGTGTGTGTGTGTGTGTGTGTGTGTAATATATATTATGTGTTTTTTGTTTTTTCTACCATTAGGCAGTAAGCAAGCTCACTGACTTTAGCTCCAACTGTTCTGCCCATTATACAAGCCTATCACCATTCGCAGCTATTAGTTCTTATGGGCCAGTGCATAAATAAAGTGAAACTCATTCACAATAAGCATCATTCCTGCCTCTTCTTTGATACTACAATGGATATGCTAAACATGTATCAGTAAGACCTTTTATGTAAATGGAAATTATTTATTTCCAGGCAGTTTGGCAGATTACCAGTTTGGTATGAGACCATTTTTATGTATTGCATGACTGTGTTGTTTTGAGATAATTTAACAATAAAGATAAGGTACATTTGCAATAACTTACACTAACAATGTTACCTTCTGGTTCAGCCAGGCATTACACCTGGGCATGAATGACCATGCCGGGAGTAGTACCTTCCCCAGTGCTCCAGCAGCGACCCCCGTTGTCTGGAATATGCTGCTATGTTTGGGGGAAATCATATTGTTGACACAACTACATAAAAACAAAACAGTGAAACAATAGCAGCACAGACATTGCTGTGTAAACTGAAGAAAAAACATGGAAGGTTTAAATATAGTAGCTGGAGAGGTGCGACAAGGAATGTGTGATGAATTAGCTATGGTAATAACAATACATTTGAACAATAGTGAGATTTGGGTATATACGAAGCCAGAAGGAATATTAAAAGCACACCGATTATGTAATATTAACAGGGACAGAATCTGACATACAGTCTAGGATTGTTTCTGGACACCTGATATTGAGTTATCACATACAAAAAATACGGATTATGTTGGATATAGGTGGATCTTGCTACTGTTTTACTGTTAACACCTTCCATTCTTCTGATAAGGCTTTTCTGGATGTTGAGATTTTCCTAGACTTTGATTTGTGGGATCTTTTTTCAGTCAGCCACAAAACCATGAGTATGGCTTGCTGTTGATAGAAGACAATATTTTTTGGCCCACTGCCAGTGTTCTGGTTCAATACCCAAGGTGTTGAATGAAATTGAAGTGAGGGCTCTGTTCCAGACTTTTTGAGTTGTTCCACATCATCCTTAGCAAAACATTTATTTATGGACCTGAATTTGTCATACTCAAACAGGAACGTACTTCCCTTAACTGTTGCTGCAAATTTGGAGGCACAGTTTTTCCAGAAGGTCATTGTAGGCTGTAGTATTGATATTAATACTATTGATTTTAAACAAGTATGGTGACAAAGAATGATTATGGTGACTGAAAGTCATTGACATTCAGTGCATGCGAGAACTCTCTGCAATCCACGAATCTTCTATGGCAAATACATCAGTTTGTGTATTCGTTAAATTGGTTGAGTTGGTTTGAGGTGCACTGTAATTATAGTTAATCTGGGTAGCATTATTCATCTAGAGATGGGCCGATTTTTTATTTTCGAACTATTCCATTTTAAGGTCTTTCCAAAAATTATAAATAGCAACATATAGAGAATTGTTTACTTTTCCAGTTACTGGAAAACTTTCAAAACTTTGTCTATTAAAAAGAAAGATAGCATCAGAATGCTGGCTAGTGTCTGACTCAGAGTTATCTTTAACATGTTAACTTTGTCAGATTCCACATATTCAGCCAGGAAATACTGCTTTAAATGTCTTATTATTGATTAAGTGTTTTCGGAGTTCTCCTTCCGCTTCTTATTTCTTACTAACAACCTTCACTCACTGTGAAGAACTAAAACACTAAAGACATGGCTGTAACCCAAATAACACCATATCACTGCTCCCTTACTTATATTGCATTGTAAAGGAAGAGACTCTTTACTGCACTCTGGAGCACAACTGAGATCTAACACGTCCTCACCATCAGTGTGTGTCAGCACTGGTCTATAATAAACAAACAGACAGTTTAAAGCTGGAACTGTGATTTGGACATGGGTCCCGTGTGTAGAGTTTGCATGTCCTCCTTTTGGTCATATGGCTTTTCTCCTACACTTTCCCTAGTTTTTTTCAACAGCCCAAAGCAGTTTGTTAGGTTAATTGGTGCATGTAAAGTGTGTGTGTGTGTGTGTGTGTGCCCTGTGATGATGGATTTGTGCCAAGTCTAGGCTTGTTTTTGCCTTGCTCCCTATGCCGCCAGCTAGGCACAGACTTTCCCCCGATCTAGTCCGGCATCAAGAAAGTGGATAAATAAATGATATGTCAGAATGTGCTTACACGAACTTATTAGAATTTCTGAGAAAGCTGCCACCACTTGTAATTTTTATTACATCCTAACCGCAAAGAAACAGAAAACAACATAAAAACATGAATATGACAATCTTCTAAATCACAGTTAAAAGGTTTATTGCCCAGTGAATCATGTTGTTTTTATCAGGTATATTCAACAATTGGTGCCCTGCAGCCTGTGTTCACAGACAGGTTCCTGATAACATTGCCCTTTATTGTATGTCACACAGCTGCCATCTTTTGCACATGGTTATGCATACGTTACAGGTAGTATACCTAAACGTCATGACTGTTGCGTTGTTTTATGAAGCTTAATGCCAATGCTGTTTCTAAGCAATGACCAGTGCTGAAGGCCAACTTAGGGTGATCATGAGGTATGTAATTGGGTAGTGAATAATACTGGTGAGTCTGTTTAGGCAAAAGCATTATGTCTGCACAGGCATAAGGTCATACAGACACAGACACACAACCACTCACGCTTTTGATGTTGAGAAATCTTCTTGTTATTGTGCATGTGAATTCTGTACTTTGCTTTTGCCTTGTTTTTATGATGATTTCTCATCAACACCACATGCTGCAATGGCTGTTTAACTGGCAATAGCAAAACAGTGGGTGGACAATCAGGTGGCAATGAAGCAATTCCACCACAGAGTCCTGGGTTCGATTCCCATCAGTACACTCTGGCCAAGTCAGAAGTCATACACACACAGGCTGTCTGGAGGGAGGGGAGGATCATCGGTGAGGGAAATCATCCCCTGGCACTGCAATAGAGAACCTATGCTATACTCTGTGATGGACTGGTGCAGCATCCAGGGTGTGCTTCGGCCTACTGTGTACTTTTCTAAACTCCCCCATGACCCCGACGAGGACAAGTGAGGAAAGAACCACACCTTTGATTGTGTCTATCTTATGCTAGTGGAAATGTCTGCTTGATTATCCAGTCAAAATACCATGTTTACATTTGGTATTCTATGGTCGTCTATCTGGTCTGTCTTAATAAAATGTTAACCATATACATTTATACTTACTTGTGAAATGCTTCTCCAGTCAGCCAGATTGAATTTTGATTTGTATCTGTTCAAATTGCAGATAAAAATGTAAATGTTCCTTGAATTCACTGACTCTGCATGTCCTTTTTGATTGTTTAGCCGGGCATGCAGCGATGGCTCACTGTGTGTGCATTTACATGCACTTAATAATTCTATTATAGTCATATTTCTGTAGTTTAACAGCATACTCATACTCCAATGTAGAAATCAAATTAAGAAATACGATAAGAACATCTAGATTTATTTCAGTACCTGGATTTCTCTGAGAATATATGTCCATACTACATTTTTTTAGTCTGCATATACATAAAAACATAACACAAGAGTGTAACGTGATTGCTACTTTTGAGATTAGTTTCCATGGACCTTATTGTTTTTTTTAAACTCATATCTGGCAACCCCTGAGCTAAAATGATCACTCACTTAACCGCTATCAAACACTTTAAGAATCAAGACAATTTAAGAATTTGATTATTTTATTAAAAATGTTGAAGTTGCCTGAATCATGTAATCCTGGAGATTTCCTTTTATGCATTTACTCAAGTGCCTTTGTATTCGTTAATTGAAATCTGCAGAAGTGCAATAAATGCACTTATTGATGTGTCTTGGAAAGATGCATGCATTTATACTGTTTTTTAATTATATTTAGTGCATGCCAAACCTCCTCCTGAAATGTTTTGAGCAATCAGATATTAATTAAATGCATCTTAGGTGCCCCAGAAATGGGGTCGAAAGAGAACCTTAACCGTTTATGCCAGATGTACTTTTGTACTGATTCATTGGCAATACTAGTGTGATATTCATATTAATTATACAGAAAAATATGTAATCTATTGGCAATTAACATTACTGTAATGACATGTTTTGAATTGGGGTATTAATCCAATCCTGTTATCCATGTTTCCACTGTAATGTATGATATTTAATTCAAACACTGCACACCGATTGCGTAGTATAAACAGGAATAGAATTTGGGCACACAGTCTAGTTATATCACATCCAGATCCATGGCTTTTTATATAAATGTATTGCTGTTTACCGTTTTAACATATTCTACTCTCCTGAAAAGGCTTTTCAAAACTTGGAACATGATTTGTGTAATTTTATTTCCACTAGAACATTATTGTGCTGATAGATGATAATTTCTGGATTCCTGCCAGTGTTCCGGTTCAATTCCCAGGGTGTTGCATGAGATTGAAGTGAGGGCTCGTTGCCAGACTTTTGAGATGCTCCACATCAAGCCTAGCCAAGCCTTTCTTCATGGACCTGACTTTGTCATGATGAAATGATGAAATGCCATAGCACACAATTTGATTATGGTAAAACACCAGTTGGTGCACTCGTCTTAGATCATGTCCATTCTTTGAATAAAACCTTTTACGTTCACCTTGGCACTATAGCTCGAATTTGACCATTTCTGTCCCAGTTGGCAGCATAAAGTTTAATTAACTGATCAAATAAATTTGTCATTATTTTTAAGTTCAATATTATTCTGCTCACAAACAAAGCTCTCCATAATCTTACTTCTTACTATCTTACTTTATTCATGTGAACTTCTGTAACCCTGCAAACTTGTGCTCTCACTCCCACTTTGTGTCAGTAGCTTTGTCCATACTTGCTCCACATCTTCTAACAGTCTATCTTTACAAATTCAACAGTCAGAATATTTTTCCACATTTAAATCTAACCTTAAAACACACCTGTTTTCTTTTGCCTACAGCCTACCTCTGTTCTGATTCGCATGCCATTCCCTCCTCTGCATTGTTATTCATTTATTCAGTCATCTGTATGATTTGTCCGAGCTAATGTTTGACCTAATTGTATCTGAATAAATATAATTACATAATGAAATATCTCCTAATTTTTGTGAGCAGTATATTATTAGATTACTTATGTTTCTGGTTTTATTGTGTCATATTAATAATGCAATTTTATTTATTTATTTAAAAAGAAAAACAATTGCACATCTGTGATAACAGACTGTTGATATGGTAAAACAGTCCTACTCCACTTTCTGACCTGCTGTGTCAAATTGGGATCTAGAAGAGTGTAGAAATAGACTGCATTTAACCAGTGGTTAACTAGAAGCTAATGGCTGTTTGGTTTATATTGTGGCTTTTAGTTCTAGAAGAACATGCTGTGGTACAGGAAAGCATATACAACTCATGTTCTTTTTACTCAATCAATTTACAGATAACATTCAGACAAGAGACTGCGCACTCTGTTACACTAACATAATTAAAAGTATTATGTTAGTAAGAATTTTCCCATAAAATAATGGATAGAGGCTCCTGCTATTCAAATATTTACTGCCTGAGACAAATTGAAGAATGAGTTAGATGTGGGCAATGGGGTTCTGTACCATAATAACAAAGTACATACCACAACCGCTACATCAAAATCCTAGTTATTATGTAAAGGAATAATACACTGTGCTATGCTGTTAAAGATAAATATGCAATATTCAGATATCGATTTTGCCATAAATGCTTTGTAACATGAATCTCACAGCAAACGTTAAAGAATGTTTTCTTTTTATCCTTTTTATACTAGCTTTCATTTAATTTGTTTTAATTTTTTCAGCAGCATTCAACTTTCTCTTATTTTATATTATTATTTGTCTCCGTGTCAGATAATTAAAAGAACAGATTACAGGCATATTTTTAATGTATTTTTTTAAGTCAGGTGCAGTGTGCTTGTTGGATAATTCTCTCTTGCATGTTGTTATAGAAACGCCTTTAAAGACATACACTTATAGAAATATATCTTGCAGTTGACCTTGCAGTAGGCACTATAAGTCAGAGTTCTGCTACAGTATATTATACAAAGTATTTAACAGTAAAGTATGATAATTATAAAATATGATATCATTTAAATGTAATGGTACCAATTTCCATTGTAATGGTAAAATAAGGGTTACATTTTACATATTACAGTTTAGCAAAAGTTCATATCCAGAGCAATTTGCATCTGATATAGAGTATATGATCCTAGCATCTGAGGATAGCAGCTTGGCAGTGCTGGGATTTTCTTGTCTAGGGTCCAGTACCTTACCTTTTGTGCCACCATAAGTCCCAGAAAAAATGCAAATTTTCCAGTTAGAGAGTTCAAAATAATTAGTTATTGTTAAATTTAAAGGCAGTAATTCCCAGTACATTTGAGAGGCCATATGGTCACTATAATTGTTTAAAAGTCAAACTGCTTTATAAACTCCCCTAGACACTAAACGCCAGGGATAAACGCCATCATATTACCATCACAGTACTTTAATTATCTGGAGGTTTAAGGGGCATTGTCCTCTGCTCTCTAGTTCATTAAATATAATTATAATCCGCTGTAACACAGAGCTTAGAGCACATTCCATTTTTAGCTTTACTATTTGTAACTGTAACAGAAAAAAGATCAATTAGGGCCCGAGATACATAGCTGGGTGGGATGAGGGAGGTTTGCATTTACTTGCTCTGTGTCAGTTCTCACAGGCGCACTGGCCTCACAGCCCCATGACGATGCTGCCTGAATGGACTGGTGTTAGTATCAGTTGTGGAACTCTGTAATGAGCAGGCTAGAGCTGTGTTGCAGCTTAAGGGCTCAGGAGTACATCCTTCTCAACACACCAGATAAGATTGGTTATTGGAAAACAAAAATGTTTCTTTTGCCTAATCTCACACAATAAAACATGAGGAAAATCAAGCTTTTAATTCAAGTATTTAAAAGAATTAATTGAAGAAAATAAAGAAAACTTCGAAATTTTAAGACTCATTTAAAAAGTAATTTCTGACTAGTAAGAAATATGAGTTGACATAAAGGTAATTTATTAACAAACATGACCCTCCACAAATATTGGCACCCCTGGCAAACATGAACAAAGCTGGCTGTAAAATAATTTGGCTGTAAAATCAGCTGGCTGCATATCCATTTTAAAGCATTAACCAGAAAGATCTATCCTTTATTTGCAGCTCTGTTCTTGAAATGTAAAATGCATACATTGTCTCAAATGTGTCTTTCCTGTTCTTTAAAACCTGTTTAATGTATTTGGGGATGCTAATATTTGTGAAGAGCACCATATAAAAGCTTATTTGATCAATACATGTACTTTAATCCACTATTAATTGTTTTGCATATTTTCACTATAAGAATATTCAAATTAATCAAGACGTAAACAAGAGCCATGGGTTCCAATAATTCCAGAACCTGCAATATTAGCCCTAGATATTTGGAGCACTGATGGTAAGAGCTGGGAATATGTATCTACAGAAATTACCACTCATATTTTCAGTATGCTCTTCTGGTACCACAGTGATTTATAGCTACTATTACAAATTATATTGTGAAACTGATCCTCTTTGTTACCTCCATAGCCTGTAGTTCTAATAGCTTTGAACAATTTTGGGTAATTAATCACCTTACTGGAATGCTATAGTCAAGCTGAGTTTGTTTGTATAGGCAGGCTGTTAGTCATTAATGTTGGTGTAATTCAGTAGCTTTTGCATGCCATTTTGTGAGTATGACATTTCCATGAGATATAAACATTGTAGTGCTATTTCCCATAAGTTAATTTATGTCTAGCTGAACTTAAATAAATATAATTTTCCAAGTTGTGCATGTTGTGGGTGATTTAATAATGACTTTGCAGAAAAAATAGACCTAGCTTTTGCAGTCACCAGTTGTTCTAGTGTGTGGCCAAATAAGATATGAAAGACTTTTTTTCCAACTTGTATACATTTTATACATCTTAGAGCTTACTGTCCAGTGTCGGTGCCCAACCTCCACAATTTTCCATAATGTCATGTTCCAGTATAAAGCCTTTCAGAATAGTAATGGTTTGTTGTAGTAAAAAAGGGGACACATTCCATACCAGTGGTTCTGGGTGTAATGTTGAGTGTACACACATTTTGGCTATATTGTGCATAAAATGCATCTTAATAAAATGATTACAATACAGTTTTTTGTGGTATGAAGCTTGAAATAAATTTCGTAGTTTATATGAGATAACAATAATCACCATAATCAAACTTATTTCTGTGAAATTAATTAAACAGCAGTGCACTGAATCTTGTGCATTGGTCATAATTTGTAGAGCTCTCCTGTTGTTAACTTGTTGCTAAAATATGAATAAGCACAGGCAAATTCACAATGGTATGAAAATCACTTCAGCAGATGGAAGTGGAAATGGCTGAAGTAAATACTAAATGTATACTCAGTTTACCAGACTCTGTTCAACAGCTGGCAAAAGTTTACAAGAAGGTTTTAAGGTTTTGAACTTAAAAATGTTCATATTTAATTTTACTGATTTAATTTCCAAGAGCAGCCACTGTATAAACTGCCTTTTATATTAAACTTTATCTTGACTGGTATAAATTTAGACATTTAGCTACTGCACAGGCATTTTTTAGGCAGGATGCCTAAACTATCACCTGGGATGGCAAACTGATTGCTAGAGTACAGCCTAAGTGCTGTAGGAGTACAACGTAGTTTGACTAATTGAACTGAACCACACAACAGTGAGTTCAGAAAAAAGATGTTTAAAATGATGTATTTAGCTCTTACAATATTAGTAGTATACAGTTCTCATAAGTTTACATACCCTAACAGAGTGTGTAACTTTTTTGGCCGTTTTTCAGAGAATGTGAATGATACTACAAAAACTGTTCTGTTATTTATGGTTAGTGATTGGATGAAGCCATTTATTATTGAACAATTGTGTTTGCCCCTTTGAAATCACAATGACAACAGAAACTACCCAAATCACCCTGATCAAAAGTTTACATACCCTATTTCTTAATGTGTGTGTTGCCTCCTTTAACACCAATGGCAGTTTGAAGTCTTTTGTGGTAGTTGTGGATGAGGCCCTTAATTTTATCATATGTTAAAACTGTCCATTGTTCTTGTCGAAATGTTTCCAGTTCCTGTAAATTATTGGGCCGTCTTGCATGAACTGCACGTTTGAGATCTCCCCAAAGTGGCTCAATGATATTAAGATCAGGAGACAGAATTGGCCACTCTAGAACCTGCAATTTTTTCTGCTGTAGTCAATGTCAAGTTGACTTCGCCTTGTGTTTTGGATCATCGTCATGTTGGAATATCCAAGTGCATCCCATGCACAGCTTCTGGGCTGATGAGTGCAAATTTTCCTCCAGTATTTTCTGATAAAATGCTGCATTCACATTGCCATCAATTCTGACCAAGTTCCCTGTGCCTGTGTAGCTAACCCTAACATATGTTTCACAGTAGGGATGGTATACTTTTCATTATAGGACTTGTTGACTCCTTTCCAAATGTAGCATTTATGGTTGTGGCCAAAGAGTTCAATTTTGGTCTCGTCACTATAAATAATTTTCTTCCAGAAATGATAAGGTTCGTTTCTATGCTGTCTGGCATATTGTAAGCGGGCTGCTTTGTGGCATTGGCGTAGTAATGGCCTTTTTACATTTACATTTCCAGCATTTAGCAGACGCCCTTATCCAGAGCGACTTACAATTGATACAGTATTACAATCCAAGCAATCATGGGTTAAGGGTCTTGCTTAAGGACCCAACCGTGGAAGCTTGGCAGAGGTGGGATTTGAACCCTGGACCTTCTGGTCCAGTACCTTAACCACTAGGCTACCACAGTCACAGTCTTTTTCTGGCGACTCAACCATACAACCCATTTGTCTACAAGTGCCTCTTAATTGTGCATCTTGAAACAGCCACACCAATTTGTGGGGTTTTCTTTGCATCTCGAACAAGAACTTTCCTTGCAGAAGTTACTAAAATTGCCATTTAATCCTTTGTGTGTTAATTTGTGTGTATGTTATTATGCCAAAACTTTTACGTTATGTAAACTTTTGATCAGGGTGATTTGGGTAGTTTCTGTTGTCATAATGATTTAAAAAGGGCAAACAGAATTGTTTGCTTATTTGGCTAACCACTAACCATGAATAAAAGAACAGGGTTTTGTATTATCATTCATATTCTCTTAAAACTACCCAAAAATGTACAAATTCTGCCAGGGTATGTAAACGTATGAACACAACTGTATGTGCCTTCTGTGTTTCGCAAATCTCAGCAATTTCTGTGCAAGCTATATGAAATGAACAAATACCAAATGGAGAAGAACTATGTATCTTAACTTTAGTAACTTTAGTTTGGGAATTCTAAATATAACTTATGGGGCTTTGGGAGATAATGCTGAAAGATTTCACATCACTTAATGACCATGCTAGGTTTTTTTGAGTAGAGGATAAAGTAAACAGTACTGGATATTAGCTACTCAGCTCTGTAATTTGGTACCTCATAATAATTGGCCATAGGCCCTTTCACAGTATCTTGAATAATATAGTAAAGTTCAGAGCAAATCCCAAGTGTTATAGGAAAACGTATATGCAACCAACTAAAGACAAATGATATCCATATATCTTAAGGTTATACACGGTACTGTAGATTGTACTCTATAGTATTTTAATGAAACAGGAAGATATATTAGCTAGCCTGATTAATAATTTTATGAAGCTGAACCCTTCCAGAAAGGAGGCCGTGTTTACAAATGGGTTTTTCAACCTATTAATAAATCAGCTTTATACTTAATGACTTGGGTTTTTAGCTGTTGCAATAACTGGTTCCTGTGAGAAAATTGACTGGAGGCGAAGGTTATATTCCCGCCTCATCCAAGCAGAATATTTAATGACTATTTTATCAGTAATGTATAATTTAAGACTCTATTGCGTTTATCCAGTTAACTGTGTGCCAATGTAAACAGGACAGGAATTACATTACAACAACATGGCAGCTTAAAAACGATGTGACTCTCCCAGACAGACATGTCTATGTAAAGAGCTGATTGAATCCGGGCCTGTTTTCACATGTCTGTCGTGTAAGAAGAATGCAGATTGTTTGCATACCATGTAAAGGAAGGACTGATCCCTGTTCTTCAGATCTCTTTCCATATGTAACACTAAATGACCCCATTGGTGCTTTCTTGCTGTCATACTTTGTCCTGTGGTTCACAAAGCAAAAAAACACCAACCAAAAAACAAACAACGGATATCAGGGAGAAACATTGGAAGGTAAAGTGGAGAAAATACAAAAATAATGGATGCATAGGAAGAGGAAAAATAGGAGGAAGCACAGAAGCTGTTCAGCAAGAAATTGTCACAATTTAATTCAGTATGTGTATGTGTGAGAACAAACAGTACTTCACAAAGTCTGTGAACAGTGCTTTAATGACTAATTACCGTGAGAAGAATCTAATGTGGGTAGTGAAAGTTAAGCATTGAGGAGGGCGACCCTGGATCCTCTGAGCGGGTCAATCAGAGTGAAGGGGAGTTGCTGGGTGAGCTCTGGATCCAGAATGTCAGACGTCTATACCAGGTACTGCAGTCACCTTGCTCGAGTACAGAGTCTAATGGGCCTGAGGCTTTTAACAGGGATCAATGATATTTTAAAAACTATGCAAAACCTCAGTTTTTCGGTTATCTCACCGATTTGTTTGATGATATAGAAATGCCCATTGTACTGGGTAAGAAGCTTGCGTGAGGTTCTTACTGCAGGATGAAAGCTAGATTCTGTCTCTGGGTGCATAAAAGTGTCAGTTATGAGAGTAAAGGGGGTAAGTAGAGAAGTGATGCTTGGCCACACTTTCAGGGTTGTGAGCGTACCTGAGGATAACTTAACTGGTTGATTCACTCTGTATTGATAAGGAGAGGGTGATTCACTGCAGTGTGATTGACTGCAGAGCACATGACGTGGACATGGGATTTTCTCTTGAGCTGCAGCAGACAAACTAGATGAGCAATGGTGACATCCTAAGGGGACAGACATATTCATCTCCATGATTATAGCTGAATTTGGTGACAATGCTGTAAATGCCGTTAATGGTGCACTGCGCAGTCTCCTCCCCTAAGAACCATACACCATGACAAGCAGGTCGAGCAGCCAGGTGGATGGCAATCAAAACAAATTCATCCGACAAAAGATCCAGGCCATGAAAGGCAAATCTTCAGGTCAGCTTGAAGTGGGTCAGGAGTGCACCTGCAGGCAGCTGCCAGGTTATGAAATTGACTTCGTACTAAGCGATTGACTAACACCTTTGAGCGAAGCTGAGCAACAGATCATCAGGGTGCTTAAATGTGGCTTTGGGCACTGAGAGGAAGCAGGAGTAGGACTTCTTAAGTCTCCCAAATGACTATGGACCATGTAAAGGTCCATCCTGTCAGGTAAGAAGTAATTTATGTAAACTGTGATGGTTCATCACAGACCCATGGGGACTGTTGAAGAAGGAAAATTGACAACAACCTCAACAGGAGTGGCGAGTTCCTCCATAGTGCTCTGACTCTAAGACCAGGAGGAGAAAGTTGTGTGATTCCTCGTGGTTAGTGGTGGTACTGATGGGGTCCTTGTTGCTCAGAACATTAGCAGGGGTGGAGGATGGGAATCCTGGAAACAATTAAGAGTCTGAACAGATTAAGACATACCTAGCAGCTGCTGATGAAGCTCACACAGGAAGCTTCATTTCTGAGCCAGGACTTTTAACAGAGACAGGGTTTTTTTCTTTTCCCTGCCGCCTTCATGTGTGGCAAGGTATTCTGTCACAGCAGACACACTCAGACAGAGCCCAGCAGGCAAAGTTGCAGGTTAAAGCAAGCAATGTTTATTGCAAAAGAAGCTAACCAAAAACACACAGGAAGCTTGAACAGAGAATGATTACAATGGAGGACACGGTGACAGAGGCAGAGGAGATACAGTGGTGGGTAAATCAAAGAACATACCAATATACCAAAGTGAGGGGAAAAAAACAGCAGGAATGACGGAATCAAGGACAAAAAATATAATGAGGACAAACAACGAGCAAGAAGTATTAGTGATTCAAATGCACAGTATGTGCACATGAAAATACATCTGCGTAGTAGTCTGTGAATAGTGCTTAAATAGTGGCTATGTTGAAGGGTGTGAACAGAAACAGGTGCGTGATCAATTCATGTAGGAAGATTTAGTAATTCAATGTGGTAGTGAAATTGAAGGGTTAAAAAGCTGGTGACCGAGAATGTGGAAGTGTGGGGAGAGTAGATCTGGAGTAGTTCAGGGCTATAGGAGCAGATAGAACTGTTCCCTCGCTCGGACATGAGTAATTGTGTCTTTGTCTGAGAGATTTTAACACGAGTGTACACGATTGTGGGCCAGGTAGTTGGGCTGCAGTGCCACCCAAGGTCCTGTCTGTGTCTTGTAGTCTTGTTTATTACTTAAAGTTAGTGGCTGTCTTCAGTTTTACTGTGGTTTCCTACTTTTTTTGTTATGGGATTTTATTAAAAACAATGCTAGGCCAAATTAACTATACTGCTCACAAAAATAGGGGCTATTCCAAAATGAAATATTCCCTTTTTTGTGAGCAGTGTATACAAGTGATTGGATTAACTTAATTAGCAGATAACTTCAAGGTAAATCAGTTATACATCCTTTCTTGGATGGATGGATGGATGGATGAAAATACAGACATGATGATATAAATACTTTATTGACCCCTAGAGGGATCTTTTGGTGTCACAGCAGAAAACATGAATGACATTATATACAAATACAAAATCCAGTATTTGATTCACACACTGCAGAAACACAAGTCAGCATTCACAATAAACAGTCCTGTGTGGTGCAGAGTTCCTGAGCTTATGCGGGAATCTTCTCAATTATTAATCTACTGAGATTAGTGTAATGTTCACATTCTGGTAAAAAACGTTTATAAAGCTTCCCAATAGCACTTCATTGGGCACTTTTAAGGACGGTGGTTTTTTTTTAATATAACAACATGGAGTGGATGAGCAGAATTTTTCTAGAATCATCTTCTGTCACTGTGTCATCTCCATTGTGTCCATCGTTTACCCTGTGATAGAGCTGATCTTCTTGATCAAGTTATTGTCCCCCTTAGCATGAGTGGCACCACTTACCCAGAAGATCACTGCTTAAAACAGGACACTGGCCAAAATAGACAGATAGAACTGGTCCAGTAGTTTACTGCACATATTTGAAGACCTGAGCATTTGTAAGAAGAATGTCTGTACCGTTCTTTCTTGCACAGTGAATCATGGTAAGCCTAGTCTGTCATTCTGGTGAACATCCAGGTATTTGTACATTTACATTTATGGCATTTAGCAGACGCCCTTATCCAGAGTGACTTACTTATACCGTCTTACAATTCAAGCAATGGTGGGTTAAGGGCCTTGCTTTAAGGACTCAACTGTGGCAGCTTTCCAGCTGGACCATCAGGTCCAGAGTACAGGACCATAACCGCTAGGTTTCCACAGTCCAGTTGTAGGACTGTGCCACTTTATTTTCCTTCCACTAAATGGTGACTGGCATCAAAGGTTTCCTGATATGGCAGAAATACACGACTAGCTAATGCCTAAGACACACTTCACAACTATTAGAGACTGTACTGTTAATACTACACAACTTGCAACAATGGGGTCACACATTACATCTATCACCAGGGGGGGATGCTAAAGTCTAAATTATGTTCTGTCACAAAATTCACATGTGACTAATGATACATGTGATAAGTTTGGTCTGATAAGTTTACATGTGACCAGACTTACACAGTTATTAATAACGTACAAGAAACAGGGTGAAACCAGCCCTTCGCAGGGCACACCCCTAACTCCTTGCATTTAAGGCCCTTAAACCACAGTTGCTTGGATGATAAGACCATATCTGTTGCAAGTTGCTCTGGATAAGGCATTTGCCAAACGTTCATGTGCTTATTTGTAATTAATCATTATCTAGAAATCCAGAACAAGTTGGTCCATCATCATGTTAGCTCACAGAGAAGTAACTGAAGAACCTTTCTCCATATTAGTGGTGTTTTTTATCTGTCGATAAATCTATCTGTGTGTTTACCAGCTGGAGGGAGTGATGAAAAGCTATTTAAAGTCTGAGTTTTATAGGTAAAGCCTTCCTCCCGGGCAGACTCAGCTCTGTCAGGTTACATTTTGACACCCACACACATTGAGTGAAGGTGCTAAGGCTGCTGTAATAGCCTGTCACTGAGCTGTGTAGTGGTTTGTTTTGAGTTGAGGATGGAGGACCACTGTTTGGGAGGGGGCATACATAATGTGCTTTGTTTTGTCTGAACAGTGCCTATAGATCATGATCATCCTACTCTTGTCTAAATCCTTACCATATGTCATGAAATGTAAACTTATGAGATATAGCTTTTTGTATGTGATCACAATCTCACAAGCTTTACAAAACATCTGGCTTTAGTAGCAGCATGGCAAGAAAGAAGCCTCTTAAAGAATATTGATTATGCCAAGTACTCCCAAATAATTGAGGAATACAGTCGATTCCGGTTAATTGGACCACATCGGGACGCGATCGTTTTGGTCCTAATAACCGGCTGGTCCGATTAAACGAACATGCCTTATGCAACAAGACAAGATGTGCTATGTAACATATTAAATGTTTATTAAACTTTTATTGTGAGATTTACACGTATAGCAAACGTACAAACAAGAACTACTGTTGCTTACGAACTTTGTTCAATAAAAAATAAATTTGCAAACAAGCTTTTCAATACAATCTACAACACAATGTATAGGTACTCAGCATGCGAAGCATAATACTGTAAAAACCAAGTTCTTACTAAATTCGAGTCAACGTTTGAAGAACTTATCCAGTGTGATTTGATGCGTGTCTTGATGGATTGCACTTGAACAAAATCAAGAAAGTGGTGGGCGTGTTCACCTCTCGCTGGTTTTGCTCTTGTCAATACAACTTTTCGGATTTCCTGACCTTTGATAAAAAGCATAAATTCTCCCAGGAATCCCAAAATTCCTCCCATAAATTGGTGATCTGCTTTTTCAGTGGCTAAGTGGCGATTTGTCGCTTCTTTTTTCCAGTAAATGGAAATGTTAGGCAAAGACCTGTAGGTGGCAGTAGAGAACTAGGGAGAAACTCTGGAGTTTTCGGGTAGTGATGCCAGAAACGAAGAGTTTCTTTACGGATATTACATAATATAAACGTTCTTTGGTCCGATTAAGCGGAATTTTGGTAATAACATTACACGTATATAATAGGATTTGTTTCAGTGCTTTAGGATTTTGTCCGAATAAACAGCTGGACCCATCGGTGGTCCAATTAAGCGGAATCGACTGTATATGTTGTCTGATGCTAGACCCTAAATACACCACCATAAACAGAAGAAAACTATGCAGTCTTAAGGATATGCGATTCCCCAATCTAAGTGTGCAACACATGCAGTTTTATAACCAAATGGGCTGATGGCTAAAATTAAAACAAAAGGTGGATTATTGAATCCAATAACTCCGTAAAGTATTAAAGGACTGGGGGAATATATCGCAGTGTTTCAAAGAGGTTCTCAAAAATTCACTCAATTCTTTATCGCCAGGTGGGAAGGAAAAATGCCCTGTAACACTTACAAAAGAAACTGAATTTAAACCAGGCACACATGGGGAACCCATTCTGCTCTAAGTAAAAATGAACAACGAGATTACATTCTTAAGACTATTTGTTGGTCTTGAAGTAAAACGTAAGCAGTGTTTTGTCATTTTCAGTGTAACATTTTGTTAATAAGTAATAATTGAGTGACTCAAAATGTTTATTTGATATGTAACAATTTGCAGATTTGAAGCAGAGTTCATGAAAGTGGAATTCGCTGAGCATCCAGGTAAAGTGATTGATTGCATTAGGCAATGCCTTAGCCAAGCATTCCTACAACCTTTAGGCATATTAATCATCATTATCCCCTCATTTTTCACATTCTAGAGAAGACAAGGAGCTAAATGTCGTCTTAGTCAAAAGTTCCATGATAACCGCTGTATTTTGGAAGCACTACTACCCTGTTAAGTGTGATTCAATGTTGCTGTTGAATTGTGGAACTAAACTGCAGGAGGCATGCTCTTGAGGTCTTTTGGCAGATGAGGTAATCCTTTTATAAAACACCAGTGGGTTTAAGAATGCCATTTATTTTTACTCAGACCATATGGTTTGGGTTTTCGTTGCATTGTCTCGTTTTGACAATTTTATCGTATTCTTAGATTTACAATGCTATAAAAAACAACCTTGTCTTAAAGAATGAACAACACGTGCTTTCTAGGTTTTAAGGCATGGAAATTATTTTACTTTAATGGAATATTCTCAGCTACTCACTGACAATAATAATACTGTTCAGTGCTAAGGTTCCAGTTCATTGCAGCGCACACATTGGGACAAATTTTAAAATGGCAATTAAGACTTATTGGAATGGAAGGAAACCAGGAGGAAACCAGAGTACTTGTTGGAAACCTACACAGTCATGAGGAGAACATGTCCATGGATGTCGAGTCCAGGCCACAAATCAAATCAATTATAACTTCAATTATGTATGGAGTGTTCTGTTATTAGTCAAACAAATGGCAGGGTAGCAAGGTGTGCCACTGGGTTTGTCCCTAATGTTTACTGGTACAGACCCCACTGTGGCATGCAAAGTGAATATGGGAGACAGACTAAGGGGACACATGAGTAATTGTTTGATCAAGTTCTGGTAGGGAGTGAGAGAGAGGGTGAAAGAGAGACTGTGGCTTTTATAACAAACAGAGGACCTGGACAGGACCCAACAAGAGTCCAGCAAGTGGTTGTAACCACCTATATTCCACCTATATTACAAAGAGATGCATTAGGTTAATTGCTTTCATTAAAGTGTCCCTGTGTGCATGCCATGTCTAGGGTTGGTTCCCACCTTGTGCCTTGTGCTTATAGAAACCCTGAATTAGATTAAACGGATACAGAAAATGAATTAATGTGCGACTTAGTTCGGAAGATAGTATAGTAACTCCATGATGTTGAAAAGGTTTAAAGCTCGGCCATGTATATAAATTGCAAATTCCTCCAAATTTACTGTATATTATACAATATAAGCGTTACACTAAATGGTTTGAAAATGGTTTCAGTAGTTGCACATATAAACAACTTGTAAATTAAGAATATATTAATTATTAGTTGCCACTTGACTCTGAACTAACAATCCTTTAAAAATGCTAACAATGCATTTATATAAACTTCATTTAGTTAAATTTTCTCAACATACTCCTAGTAAGAATGGTGCTGTTTTGTAACTACACAAAGATCCTGCGCTTCACATCATGTCCTTCAGTAGAAACAGTCACTGTGTAATTCTTTTCTAGGTCAGCAGTGTTTTTCTCTTCTTTGTACAGTTTGAAGTGGTATCAAAGGTCTACTTTTAATGATTAATACTTGACAGTTATCATTTGGTTGTTTCCTCTGGCTCTGAGGCTCTTTGAAGGCAGCTACAGTATCTCAGCAGGAGTGCGCTCTCAGCCACTGATGTAATCTACAGACTCACTTCCTTCATGTCCAATTAAGTCTTTTTTAAACCAGAAGTCTGGTGTCTACAAAAGGGTAGAAAATAGAGTTGTTTCCAGAGAGACTAAATCATTTCAGTCAATAGCTTGTTGTTGCAGTAGAAATCGGGTTGTCTTAGTCTTCAACCTTATAGTAGAGTTTAGGAAAGTGTGTCTGGACATGTGCGCACATCCTGTTCGCTAATTACTCCTTATAAAATGAATTGCTGCAAATGACTGAATTAAACATTTGCTGCATGCTTTTGTTTGTGCAGGTTGGTTTTGGGGTGGATTTTTATTCTGGCTTTTTCAGGAAGCCAGTCTAAATGTGACTTTTACTCTTATACACTTCTTGACAACTAATAAGCGCAGGCAAGAACTTTCATGAATTTTTGGCTAAAGGAGGAAAATGTTTCATATGGTCACTATACAATAAAACAACAAATCTAATGGTGCCGTAAGTGTGTTTTGTCTGTGGTCTGATAAAGCTGGTCTGATTATCCTTTTATTTATAGTTATTAACTTACTTAACCCGTATTTTACCATGCCATATACTATAGCTATAAAACACTTGTTATAACACTTTTAACAGTGTAGATTCTGGTGCAGAAAGTAGATAAATGATCATTAACTATGATGTTACAGATGAAGAACAGCTGTCATCCACTCAGATTGAAACAGAGTGAGGAGTCATCGTGTAAGCTGGGTGTGCCAGCATGTAAAGAAATGAACCAGCGTGCAACCAAATGAGTCAGCAAGAGGAGAAGAAGCAGCATGTGTGTGTCAGTGTGCGCCATTTGGTTGGTGTATCTGTGCTTTGTTATGTGCAAACCATGCATGGTTTGAAGGACCGTTTCAGACATCACAGCGCAACACTGCTATGGTACTACTACACATTATCCCATATAGCTTTGCTATATAATAAAACCCCAAATCAGAAAAGGTTGGGCTTTGTCCCCCATTTTCAGTTATGCTATAATGTAACAGATTGAGCATTTGGACTTAATTCCTAAAATACGTTGACTTTATTCTAAATAAATAAGTTTATTCTCTAATTATTAAATGATTATTGTTAAAATATTTAGAGTGGCATTTTTAATGCTGCAGTGTAAAGAGTATGTACCACGTAACAGTCATTCCACACTTTTTTAGCATTACAGATGCTAAATGAGACATTGTTCTTTTATTTTTACAGGAAAGTATTACAAACCGCTTCGTTTAGTTAATGGTATAATTGGAGTGTTATTTTCCTGCTGTCAGGGTGGTGCAGCAGGTAGTGTGTTGGTGTCTTGCAGCACTTGGATACAGGGTTTGATCCTGAGTGCTGGTACTGGCTGTTGAAAGTTTACTGTTCTGTGTGAGCTGATTGGGCTTCCTCTGGTCACTCTGGTTTCAACCTGTCCCAGAAAAAAACATGCCAGGGGAAAATGTGGAGAATCTAAATTTCCTTAGGTGTAACTGTGTGTGTGAGATAATCTGTGATGGACTGGTGTCCTGCCCACGGTGTGTTCCTGCCCTGCATTGATGGATAGAATTGGAATTTAGCCCTAGCTTGAACAGGATAAAGCACCGGGTTAAGATGTGCCTGATTGAATACATGTTGATTGTCAAAGACTGGTCCCAGTTTTCTTTTGGTTTAAATGTTCTTGGCACTTGTGATGCATGCCTCAGTGCATTATAATAGGATTTCTTCAGATTTTAAGAGGCTTAGCATAAAAACCCTTAATTCATAAAGTCCATGAAATGTAAGCGGTAATACTGTAGTCTGCTTGGGAATGCTTTATTAACACTTATTAAATATTTCCAGTTGTGGTTTAATGAACTGTTATTGGTTTTATTGCTCTGGTGAGCATGAAATCCCTATATGGAAGTGTGTAGTATCTTGAAGACTGCGCTTGGTGCAGTACTGATAAAAGGGATTCTGTTGATTCCTGTGGGGTTTGATGCTTTGACCTGCACTAGCAAGATAAAGTCTTTTGCCTTTATACATCACCAAGGCTTTTACAGCCTTTATCTAAATGAACCTCAAGAGGGAATTTCTCTGCTTCTCTCTCTCTCTCTCTCTCTCTCTCTCTCTCTCTCTCTCTCTCTCACACTCACTCACTCACACACACACACACACACACACACACACACACACACACACACACTCTCTCTCTCTCTCTCTCTCTCTCTCTCTCTC
>JAVSBV010113977.1:0-20839 GCA_033117975.1 Parotocinclus spilosoma
CTCAAACAAACAGACAGTAAATAGAGGAAGGTGAGCACTGGTGGTACCACACACACACACACACACACACACACACACACACACACACACACACACACACAAATGCTTATCTTTCTTCAATGTTGAAGACTTTCCATTGACATAATATTCCTATAATACTGTAGATAATGAATTCTACAGCTACAAATCCCTTGATCTCTGTATCATGAAGTAAATCTACTGCCTTTTTTTCATTTTCTTTCTTGCAGCTCTCTATCCTTGGGTTTAGTCCATAATTATAAACAGTACGGTGCAAAAAATCCTAGGCCACTATTAGACGTGATGTTTTAACAATGCTATATAACCATGTATATAATGAATGGACCCAAACATTTCAAACTTTAATTTTCCCAATCTATGTTAGCCCTTTTATGCTGCTCTCCAGAAAACATGACTTGTCCACTGTCCTTCCAAATGAACCATAGATGATCAAGCTTTTTTAGACTGAAACCACTGTTATTGCAGGTGTTATTGTTATTACCTGCCACTGCAGCCTACAGAAGAAGTTTTTCTGTTTTACTTTGTCAGCCTATAGTATATGCTGAGAATGAAATATGAATTACAACAATGTATCCCTACACTGCCGCACTCTATTAAATTAACTAGTAAATTAAATCTATATATATATATCTATATATATATATCTATATATATATCTATATATATAGATATATCTATCTATCTATCTATCTATCTATCTATCTATCTATCTATCTATCTATATATCTATATATACATATATATACACATACACACACACAGGTATATACATATGTGTCAGTTAATTGAACATGACTGTATAATGTAACTGAATGATGAGAAACAGTCTTAATGACTGATGCGCGAAAATGCATTACTCGGGATAGAAAACCTCAGAAATAAATAATATGCTCACAATTTATGGATTTTTATGGATTTTTGTCTGAAATAAGCCAGTCTCGCATGTATGATGAATAAAACAGTGTTATTAATGATTGCTTTGCCTGGTATTATAATAGTTTTCCAGGGTCAGATGCGTTTGATAGTGTCAGTAGTCATTATTCCTGTTTATAGTGTAATATTTAATGGATATAATACCCACAAACATATTACTAAAATAATTCAGTGGTTTGATGAACACCAGTATTAAGCCAAGCACCTTTCATGCCATCTATCCATCTGAACACTAAACTAAAATGTAACACTAACACTAAAGAATAAACATCATTATTCCATTATGGATTGCAGTTTGTGGAATCTATCAAAGAACCTAAACATTTATTTTCTTAAAGAGTGGTGAAATCTTCCACCACAAACCATTCAGGACATTTTGTATTCCAAAAAAGAATAAAGCTGTTGTGAAGGCAGCAGGGTACTCTTTATTAGTTTCTAGATTTAAATATATTGTTTTAAACATTCTCTGTATATTCTTTGAGTGAGGCCGAGGCAGTTGTGCCTCAGAGAAGTGAACGTATAGATTTGAGCCAAATCCCGGTCTCTCTGTTCCAGGTGCCACCCAGAGGCCACATACTGTATAATACTGTACAACTAGTATACACACAGGGCAAAAACTAACTTTACAGTATGAGGAAATAGGTCTGGGGCTCAAGACTGCTGATGAGGTCTGTGCACGAGTATGGGATAAAATATTTTAAATCTGCCTATTCACAATTTCACTCCTGATAAGATTCATCCAAAAAGCAAACAAAAAAACCCAAACAAATAAAGAAATTACCTGAGTGATGAGAGCGAAGTTAGCCTTTACTTTCATGAAAGCTATTAAAGTGCATTTAGACAAAGGTTTCAGAGGAACTTTACCACTAGATCTGTAGAAATCTGTCTCCATCTCATACACTCACTTCTCGTAAGCTCACTTTCCTTACCTGCTATAGCCATTTCGGGGTTAGCAATCTGGCAGCACAGGGTGAAAAGTGTGAACCAATCCTGAACAGGATTCCAGTAAATGGCAGAACACACACACACACACAGGGAAATGTCTTAGATTTTTTGGGGAGAATGCAAGAGCACTTGGGGAGAAATGGGGACATGGGGAGAAAACACAAAAAAACATGCAACCACTACCATACATCACTAACCACTGCATCACCATGCTGCCTCCTTGCTCATAAAAACATTATTTTGTATTATTCTCTTCAGGTGTTTGCACCCACTACTGGGTCCAGAATCAATGGCATTTGTATATAACAGCATAAATTGGAGAATTGTAGGTAACATTGGATAAGTGGTGGTACTTTAAAGTTTGAGAATGGTTTATAATTTAATACATTTGTGTAAAATCATCTTAACATCATCAAACGTTTACATAAGTCCTAAAATCAAAATAGATTCAACAAATGAGACAAATGTATACATTGCTATTTAATTATAGAGGAAGCCAGTCCTTAATCAGTCCTGATTTTCTGATGGTGTACATATTAACAGTAATATTAGCCGATGTCAGTGATGGCTTTAGATGTTCCTTTAGATGGCTTTAGATTATCTTTTTTGATTGGCCACTACTGGAGAGGGTGACATTGATCTTGAGATTTCTGTATTTGTGCCCAGTGTGTCTGACCGTTGATTTGTTGACTCTGAACTCTATAAAGAGGAATTTTTTATCTTTTGTAAATTTTTCAGGCTGATGAGCACTAATACATCTTTTTTGAGGTCCTCAGAAAACCTTTTAATATGTTTTTGATAGATCTCTGCTCTGTAAATGCAATTAGGGTTCCCACTGACACCTGGTGCCTGTCACACTGATAAATTATGGAGTTATGGTCCAATAAGGTCTAAAAGCTGTTGTAGAGTTGAATGTTGACAATCAGACTTGTTGGGGGTAGGAGAAAACATAAAAGTAGCATATTCAGTCATCCCAGTCCCAAAAAAGATTGCCATCAGTAGTTTAAATGACTTTCGGCCAGTGGCCCTCACTCCAGTAGTTATGAGGTGTTTTGAGAAACTGGTCAGAAGTCATATCAAGGACTGCCACCCATACTAGACCCCCACCAGTCTGCATACAGGGAAAACAGATCAACAGAGGATGCCATAGCCACAGTTCTTCACACAACCATGACCCATTTGGAACAAAAAAACATTTATGCCAGGCTTATTTTCTTTGACTTCAGATCTGCAATTAATACAATCCTCCCAAACATACTGGTAACAGAGCTAAAGGCCTCCTGCTCTCCACCTGCCACTGGATTAAGGACTTGCTCAGCGACCGTCCACATAGAGTAATAGTAGGAGCTCACATTTTCTCAGCACTCAGCTTCAACACTGGTTCCCCACAGAAGTGTGTACTAAGTCTGCTATACACTCTACACACATGGCTGCACCACCACCCAAGCAACTCTATCATAAAATTTGCAGATAACATAACAGTGGTGGGACTCATCACAAGAGGATATGAGTCTCTCATTGTGCAGCAGTAACAACCTGATCCTGAACACTACAAAAACCAAAGAAATAATACACTGCAGAAGACACAGCTTTAACCCTCAGCCCATATACATCAATAGGGATTGCCTAGAGAGGGTAACTTACAGTTGGAATCATGTTTGTGTTAAATATTGTTTTTCATTAGCCAAGATGCAAAGGATTCATGCTGTAAAAAAGTATTAATTGTGTTGTTTTCATATTTCTTTCCCCCAAAATTTGGGACAGTGTGAAAAATGCATAAAAAACAAACAGTGTTTCCTACATTTACTTACATTAATTTTTATTTCAACATGTTTTGTCTGGTTAGCTTTATTACAATAAAAAAATTAATAAATAAACAAACGCATTCTGGCATTTACGGCTAGAAACACATTCCTAAAAAGTAAAGCATTTAACATTTTCTAATTTTGACTATTGCCTATTACCACACTAGAAAGTTGTTTTATTACAACTTACAATACCAATAAAGGTAAAGTAATTTAGTGTTTTACTAAAATGGTGTTTTACTTTAGTGCTTTATTGTTTAACTTTAGTGTTTCTGGTGTTATTTTGTTCCATTCTTTCTACATGCAGCATATGTTGTTCCCTCTTCTTCCACAGCCATACCTTTGTAATGTATGCAGCATGCACTTTTGCATTGTCTGGAAACTACATGGTCCTCCCTGGAAAATATGCATCATTAAGGAAGCTGTGTGCTAACGCTTATTATCCCTAATGGTTTCAGACATGAATCTAAAATACAGGCCTTTAGAGGTCCTAATCAGGGGAATCGTCAGACCCACTTTATTCAAATTTTATCCTGGATTGCTGAACAGAACTAGCTGAACACCACTCAAACTTACTATGGGCACTACTTTTGCAGAGCTAATCAGAGCTAGTTTCTTTCCGTTTTTCTTATGGATTCACGAGTATTCACTAATATTGAAAAGAAAGTCTGTCATGCTACTTATAAGGTCATGACAACTCATAGCTATATGTTTCAGCTAGCCACTTATAACCATAAAAACACTAACACTAACTTTTGACCCTAAGACTAAGGCTTCTGTCTGTACACCAGTACGAGCTTAGACTAACATTTTCAGCATTCAGCAGGTGCCCTTATGCACAGCGACTTGCAATTCAATCCAGTTCAACAGATAATGCTCCAGCATCTTGCTCAGGTACCCAATAATTTCAGATTATTAACAGAGCTGAAATTTTAACTCCGTTATCTGCAGTATTGTACTATAACCCTATCCAATATCATCCACATAATTCTGATTGATGGACCAGATATCCATATAACATGTAGAGTATCTAGCAGATGTTTTTTTTTACATTGTGGGGTCATTTTACTGGTATCCAGAAGGAAAATAACTTGATAAAAGTGTCCAGCTTTTATGGAGGTACTGAAGCAGAGGTTAGGGTTAGAAGTAGGTGACAAATTAATTAGCTATATGGTAGTGGTTCCCAAAGTGGAGGCCACAACAAGGCAACCCTACTAAAATAATAATAAACAAACCAAATGATGCTGGACTTGGTGGTGACCACCGTTTGTTGTGATTTGCACGTTTTTGCTGGGGATGCTGGTCTTTGTTGGTTTTTGGATGGTAGTGATCAGTGCATGCTGGTCTTTACAGGGGATGCTGGTGACTAGTGCAGGCCAGATGAATGACAAAGCCAGCACGATAATACTGGGCAACCAGCTTTGCAAGCAAGGTTCTACTGTGCAATGCTTGTTTTTTTTCAGCAGGGTAAATACATAATCCACTGCAAAGGTGATTTGGTATTAAAAAGCGAGGCACTGCGGGATTTTAAAAAATCTGAGCAATATTATATTAATTGAAAGTTATATCTGGTTAAAAAAAAAAAAAAAAAGAATAAAAATGTATTATTAATAAAAAAAAACATTATGGATATGGATAGTCATCCATGTATTTGCCCCACACCATTCGATTTAGTTTCAAACTTACATCTGATCAGTCAGTGCTGAAAGAATCCGCTTTACTCACACTCAGCACGTGTTCTGCTCAGCTCACTAAAGATCAACAAGTTGCAGGAGTGTGGCAGTGTGCCCGTTAACATTTGCTTATGCATGGATGGGAAGGGGCGGAGAAGATCGGGTGATTAAAAAGCACTGAAGACGGCTTCTTTAGGCCAGAAGCGTGATGTGGAGGAGGTAGTCTGATTGAGGACGGACTGTGCTCAGAGGCTTTCCCTCTAATCTAATGCGCGCGCACAACCAGGCGCAGCGCAGGACCATATAAGCAGGTAGAAACCACGAAGATAGATCTTCCAACTTGGAAAAACCCGCGCCGAGAATAATGAGGGCAGGATCTGTGTGGATTTACCAAACCGTCCTGTGTGTTCTGCTCTCCGTGACAATGGGTACGTTTTTAACATCTTGGACATGTTCTTTCTTTCGTTAATATACATCATTACTTTGTTGCTGCAGCACAGGGTGCATCCACCATTTCATTTTTAAAAAACAACTTCAAAATAAACTGCATTTAGCCAACTGTTTATGTAACTGTTTATGTATCACTTTTAATAATCTCTTAAGAGCTCTATAGCCACCACTAAGATGAAAACTATCGTTTATTATTATTATTATTATTATTATCAATATTATTATTACTCTGGTTCATTTTTGTTACCTTATAGCATATTTAGGCATAGTACATTTTGGATTTTGCTTTATTGACCTGATAAATAATATTTAAAAAATATTTAGTAACACACTGCCATGTCACCAGTGTTATAATGAATATGGAATATGTATGGAATATTCCACACAAAGTAGAATTCTTCATTTGCTTAATGCCAAAATGAAATTGATTGACTCTCATATGATTATGTGGTCATTCTAATAGTCATGAATAAAAAAAAAAACATTGTTTATATTTTATTGTGAAATAACAACACGTCAGCTGTTTGTAGCTTGGAGGTAGGAGCCAGCTACTGAAAACATCACGTTTAGATTACACTGACTGGGCATGAGATGTCATGGTTGGTGGTGCAGTTACCGAGCCCTGCGATGGCCTGATGTCATATTCAGGGAGCACTTTCACTTGCACCCTGTGAATTCAGGGATAGGCTAGAAAAACTGATCGAAACTGATGCGAATCTGATCAGAATAAACAGGATCAAACAAGAAGTTTCATAGCTCTAAGTGATGGGACAGTCGTACATGGTGGCTTAGCAGTTTATGTACTGAACTACAGAGCAGAACGTCCAATTTTTAAATCCTACCTCTGCCAAGCTGCCACTTTTGGCTCCTTAATCAAGGCGCTTAGCCCATTGTAATCCATGATTGTTAGACTAAAACTACATAGATTTTGCACAATTTTTTTTCTATGGACAATTGTGTTAGGTCAACAGGCTAAATAATTTATTTCATAAGATAACATAAATAAGCCATATTTTTCCATTAGCAAGCTAATATTTTGGATTAAACAAGTGTCATAATGGAAACCAAAATCCTGTCAAAGTTGCTTACACTGATTTCACAATGGCTCGCTGATAAATGAGGTTCATTCAGTGCTTAAAACGATTCAGTGGCTTGTTAAAAAATATTGTCATCCGACACCTGCTGAGTGTTAAATGTTTGTCAAACAGCCAAATACTGTATATGCTTACAATTACTAATCAAAGCTCTATATGTGAGGCACTCCACTGTGCTGAGAATGAGATGTGCTTAAGGTAAAGTTCAGGTTTAGTCTTATCAGAGCCTCAAAAACCCTAAAATGGAATACATGTTTGATGTCCAGCATTACTGTTCCAGATAAATCAGCTGTTGACAGATAGCAGGGGCTAAATCACTTTCATGATAAATAATCACTGAATCCCAGTCACATACACATCAATTAAGGACATTCGTTCATATAGGAGAAATAACATAGCTATTCATTTCAAAATTAAAAGAATATTACCAAATAGAAACCAGAATGGACCTGCTTTCACATCTGCCCTGATTTTAGTCTGTTGTGGTGCTGACATGGACTACATTTAAGAAGAGGGCTAGCAGATTATTTATTGGAGCCTCTGACCTTAATGTTCTCACTGACACTGAAGTGTGTATTTTGCAATGAAAATTTTTCAGACATCCAGCCTCCGACTGAGTTTCCTCACTCAGTTTATTTGTGTTTCTGTGGACGAAGTGTATATGTTATTATGTTGATCAAAATTCATACAAGTATATAAAGAATCATCATTTTTCTTCCTTGTTGTCATTTCGCTGGTCCTCATAAAGAAACTTGAACTTTCATTTCTGAGGTTAAGGTTAGGGTTGTATTAAAAAGATTAGGTTAGAAGTCACATTAATAAGTTAAAGACAGTAAGCATTATATCAGTGGAAAGTCTCCAAAACAAATCTTTACCAAGACTCCTTTACAAAGAGTTTGTGGCTGTATGTGTGTGGTGTTAAGAGGGTTGGGTGCTCATAGCCGACAGTTTTTTTTACGTTATGGGGACAAAAATATTTTCATTAGGTTACTGGGGTTAACAATACAGTTGAATGTACTGTATGTGTAGGTGTAGCATTATTTAGCTACAATAATCATTATGTCAGTGAAAAGTAGTTTGACAATGTATCATTATGAAAACATTTGCCTGGTCCCTAGCTTAGAGTTTGTATAAAAAGCCGAAAATTTTCTTTTAAGTACTGAGTTGAGTTTATGGTTATCGTTATGTGTAAGTATGTCATTATTTAGCTACAAAAATACATATTTTAATGTTAAGACCCAGAAAAATAGTAATATAAACATTTGTATTTGTTGTCCTGCATTCTTTCTTTGACTGTTGCAACATGCCTGGATCCTTTTGACTCAAATGTAAACATTTAGCTAATTTCCCATGAAACAGATAAAACAAAACATCTTGTAACACGTTTACAATTATTTTACATTTTAAAGCTTTGCCATGTTGTAGAAGCCAATAAAATGTCCAAGAACCCTATGGAAGGATTAAACGTATAATGTACACAGACACAAACAGTGTTTTGCTTCTCTAAAAGTTATATTTTGAATATATAAATAGGTATCTATAATAATTATGATTTACCACATCACGGCACATAACCAATATGACCTGTAGCATCTGCCAGAGCGCATGGTGCACATGAATAAAATGCCATGCACAGGCTCACTGAGATGCAACATCTGTGCCGTGCTTGCTCCCATATTTCACCACCACCACCACAAACGTTCAATGGACCAGATGTGTAATATAAACAACACGGCCCCATAAGTAAATCAGACCTGCTCCGTTCTTTCCAAGGGGAGGAAAGATGCTTGCTGGCAGATCAACTCCACTTGTTTGAGTCAGACTGAAACTATTAATGTCTATGGTTCACCAACGTCTGTCCCCATTGTGCCCATAAACGTATTCTCTGGTATTTTTCAAAGTTAAAGATCAATCCAAACCTAATAAGCAGGGTTAAAGATAAAGATACCCCTGACTGATGCATCTGAAGAACATAAAGAGTAGTCTAATTGGAAGGCCGAAGGGCAGCACCATTAGAACAGCAATGTGATCTAAACCAGATGTTCTCATAAACAGCCCGGTTATTTATAACCTGTCCTCATCAAATCAGTAAAAATTCTCAAAAAGCATTAGCACTCATTCAGTCATTTTACATGACATGACGCATACGTATTTCAATTTCTTTCATATAGGGAATGTGTTATATCACCTTACCTTTCAATCTGGTGTGGCATCACTATGGTTAATAATGTAGCATGTCTATTTTTCAGCTCTCTTCTTTTTAATATTTTGGTTAATTGATAAATACAAAGCAAGTAAACAATTCTTTATTGTTCACTCTATGTCAAGTAGTGCTACACATTTCTCAGCTATGTACAAATCTTGAAACCTGTTTACACCCCTCTGTAATACCTGAGTAATGGTGAATGTTACTTTTGAATATTAACCTAACGCTAAACCTAAATAAATAAGTACTTACACCTAGCTTTTTAGATAGTTGTTGATGCCAGTGTACAATGGACTAGTAGTACACAGTTTAATCCAGTACTTGGTCTTCAAATTCCTGGTGGCACTTTTTTTTGTACCACTATACCGTAAAAACATCTGTGTCGCTTCAGACAGCAAAATATGCTATAGTGTTTACCTTTAGAAGTGATACTGAGAGCTAGACAGAACATTATTGCTGAATGGCAGTCTGAGATTAGCATGCTAGCTAGCCAGGTAGCATAACATACTAAGCATAGCCCAACCAGCCCTACCTAGCAAAGAATTAACAGTCTATTAATAGCGGCTCTGTCAGATAAAAAAAGAAAAAAAAAAACAGAGATGGAGGATGAAAAAAGTGAAACCGGAGATGCAAAAGAAGCTCTTGTGCCCAAGAAAGGAGCTGTTTATGCAGTTAACCAAGAAGCTTAAGGCTCAGAATTTACTTTAAGGGGTATTTTCTTAAGGCATTGCATATGAAAGGAAAGGCAAGCAGTGGAACCACATTATAAACTCACTAACCATCCGGTTGAGAAAGATTTAAGGCGATAATTAAAACACTGGATTCAAGGTCTTACCACGCCAAAAATACTTCAGCCAAAAAGTCATATCCCTTTTGTAAGTTCTATTTTACAGTTTGCACAATAAAATGTTTACCCCCAAGATATACCATAAAACATAAAAAAATCATACCACCCAGCACTAGCAGAACCTATTTGAGATCCACTCTATGTACTGTAAAAATGCTATAAGTGCTATATTCATTTTGATGAAGTCTATTGCTGTTTATGCAAAGTTTGACTTCCTCACAGATTTGCATGTTTGTAGAATGCACTGCATATATTCTGATTTTATTTGAGTGACAGTGTCTGATTACACACTAGCAAACTGTAATTAATTTGTGTCAGATCATGTGCAGTGTGTTCCATTTTCTACCTGATTTTGTGTAGAATAATGGAATATTAACGCTTATAAATATTAACGCTTAAAAATGAAATAAATCACAATATAACAAATATAGCTCTATTCGTCTGACTTCACCATTGCTGAGAAATTTCATTTTATGGTACCTAAAAGTGTCTTTGTGCTTTATTTTTCAATTTGGTGGTGAATGATTTAAAGCGAACCACACTCACAAAACAGAATACATATAATATTTATTTATGAGCTTGGCAGAAATCTTTGAATGAAATCGAGCTCACCTTCCTTCTATGGCCACATTGCCTTATAAAAAATAAGGTCTAAAGCATTTCTTTGTAATCCTTTTGAGATCATCAGCATTGTACATAGATGAAAAGTACATAGATATGTACAGTTTACATACAGATCTCTTAAAATTGCCTTTTTCAACCGTGAAGTTTAAGAGTGATGAGTAAATTTGATCATATTGTGCCACATGTATATTTTATAATATCATTGTATTATCATTTTAGCATAGATATCCATTGATGACAATCTGGTGCTTCAGCTCTTTAATATGTTAGCCCACTGCCAGGGTGACTTGAAACCAGGTCCCAACAGTGCTGTCTGACTGGGCTGGGTACTGCATTCAGGAAGATATGACTGTGTCTGAGGGAGAGGAGACCTGTTGGGGATCGTTCCTTGGTGCTGTAAAAGTATCCTCTGCCAGCCCCTGAGTTAATTTAAGTTATTGGTTGGGTTAAAGGTAATCTAAAACACCAGTCTGCAGATAAGATATGAACATAGACGTATTAAAAATCATGCTTAACTGTTTGAGAGCTAACACTGACAATGTCTTTGATTCATAACGTATGTGTGTAGTCTGTATTTAAGAAGGAAAGTATGCAGTGGTTTTTGAAGCTTTCATGGGGAAAGTATGAAACTGATATGAGAGATGTAGGAAGGATGCAGTTAAGGCTGTAAGGCAATCTCTTTTTAAACAGTATGTGCTAATGTCTCCTGCTTTTTAAGATTGTAGGAAGCAAACTCTGCAGAGGTACCAGAAGACTGAGGACAACAGGCTGCTGTGTTCCAGCTGCACCCAGTCTTCTCAAATCAGTAGAGTTACACTAGAAGAATGCGCACGGAAGTGCTCCAAGAGCAAACAACTCTGCAGGTAAATCCGCATTACACATGGAGGCTAGGTGAATGACCTGTAGCAGTTAGTAACGTTTTTAAAAAGTCAGGTTGCTAGCTGATCATCAATATAACAGTTAATTAATAGTATATTTATGAAATGAAAAATTGCCAAAACATTGTTTGTAAACTTTTTGTCTACAGTATGCATTCCAGAATTACAACAGGCTAGTAATAATTGCTTTTTGTGTAAACCTATAGCACAAATAATAATTAGAAATCAATTAACAGCACGGATAAACCCTTATAAATTGATTGACATCATCAATATTGATACGTCTCATCTATTTAACATCCACTGGCCATGTGTCATATAGTGCATAATACTGTCAATATACAAAATAATACAGTCAATATATACTGTAAGATAGATATTTAGCTTATCTACCATATGCAAAACATACAGAATGCAGCTCATCAAACCCAATGGAATTTGTCCATACAGCTGTGGTCAACATTACTGGCACATTTAATTACAAATTTATTTTTACAAAAATTTGACTTGTAAAAATATGAGGTCATTAAATAAGTTAAAATTAAGAAAAAACATAGTATATGCCATTGACAACATTAAAAAGGCACCCTTCCATAATAATTGGTTCCACAACCTTATTACTGGCCATTTTAAAATGTTACATTTTTCCATTCTTGTTTACATTCCAATGTGTGCTTTAGGTCATTATCCTATTCCAGATTATCCAGTTTTAATTTGAAACAAGTTGTCTTCTACTTGGTAGCACATATTACTTTAAAATGCTTATTATAATATTCAGATTTTACTTTAAAGGCCTCCAAGCAAAACAACCCCACACCATTACTGATCCTCTACGATATTTCACTTGGATATTTTTTTAAAGATTTCATTTCGGCATCTATAAATATAACAATCTGTCCATAGAACATATTTTCAATAGTACTGTGGTTTGTCTGTGTACGTTTAGTTCAGTTGTTTTTTTGTGCATTTTAAGCAGTTAGGACATGCTTGATCTTCACACAGTTTTTTTTTTTGTGTGTAATGTATGATATATGTTGAAAATTACTACAGATAAACTGGCCTTTTTAAGCATCAAAGCCATCATTCATAGGTTAATTAAAGAAAACATGGTGGTGATGTAAGTCTAGTTTATAATTAATCACAGGTTAGTGTGATTTTGTCCTTTGTTTCAAATTGAACAACGGGTGCAGAGTGTGTCTTAAAATTATTTTCAGATTTTGTATCCTTAATCTCTCAAGTAATGTATTGTTTTATTTTGGTGTTTTATTTGTATCACACATATGAGTTTAGATATACAAGAAGTTTAACTAACTTCTGTTTCAAATGATACTGTACGTGAGGTTCTTATAAAGTTGCCAATAAAGTTGATCACAACTCAAAATGAGAAAATCCTTCAAAACACAGTGTATTTAAATATGTCGAAGGACCTTACTAAAGCCAGGCTTCACTGAGGCTTTTGGTTTTTGTGTCCACTGGGTTTGTAATATAGTTTCTTATATTTAAGGAAGGCAATTTACCCAGCTTAAAGCAATCCCTTGTTCTATAGAACTACAAATTGACTTTGCCACATCTATCCATCTCCTAATCTCCTTCTTTACAGTCTAGTTTGTTGTTTCAGGACTTTACCAAAGCCTTCATCTTGAGTGTATCATCTCTCGTTGCAGAACATTTAACTATGACCACATTAATGGGACATGCCATTTGCTTTCCTTTGATCGCTTCACTGAAGGCGTGCAGAAGGAGCGCAGAGTCAACCATGATCTTTATGAGAATAAGGGTAAATATTTTTGTCCCTTGGCAATGACTCTCATTCTTGACATTTTTCTCAGCACCTTTTTCTTCGAGAGCTAGCGGATGCCATTGTGAAAGGACCACAGTGAGAGGTGACCTTGTTTGTTTAGAGCAAAGACTGAAAAGTGTTAAAAATCCTGGCCATCTGTGTGTGCTCTGTGCTAATTCGTCTGCCTCTCTAAACAAACAGCAAGGGTCTTCCACCAATTTAAAGAGCTTTGGGGACTAAAAGTAAACATGAAAAAGCAATGCAAACAAATGTTATACTAACTAGGTAGCTGCTGTTTATGCTTCCCTCTTTATTTTTTACTCTAAGGTCAGGAATCTCACTTCCAGACTTAAAGTTAGCAATTCTCACTGCTGGGAAGTTTGGCAAAGTTTAAGACTGTTTTGTGTGTTTTCACAGACTATATACGCGAGTGCATTATTGGTTCAGGTGTGAATTACAAAGGAAGAAAAACAGTTACAAAGAATGGTGTTTCCTGCCAAGCCTGGAATGTATCAGTGCCACATGAACACAGGTAACAAAATCTCCATCTCTCTCTCCCTCCCCTCTATTTAGTCCCTGCATATCTAAAGGATTTATTTTAATGTTTTCACAGCCAAATGCTGCATCATTGTGGTTTTGTGATTGTTAAGTGACTCATTCGCCGAGCCAGCTCTGAATCACTCAACTTGTTAATGCTACCATCTATAGACCTATCCAGGATTGTCAGATATATCAGTGGAAGGTGTCGGTACAAGGACTGGGTTCTTTTCAAAGAAAAGGTTATTTTAAGAATATTCATTAAGATAATATCTTGTCATTCAAAACCATGGGCATCTTAAGGTAGATTTTGCAGCAAAGCCTAGAGTTTTCTCCATTATTTGCATGCTGGTGCAGTGTGTCTGTCTGGGTGATATGGTGGTTCAAGAAATGAGTGCCTTACAGCTCTTGAGACCCCTGTTTCTGATTCCCAGTAAACACTTTACCTTTGTGGTGTTTCAATGTTCTCTTCACGTCTACATGGTTTTTCCATGGATAGTGGATTCCTTGCACATTCCTAAGGCATACGTTTAGGTCAACAGGTTTATTTAAAAAGGGGAAGTAAGTGTGCCATTTCTGTGTGCAAGTTATTGCAAATGACAATCCTGAACTCCTATCGTACTGCCTTTCATCATTAATTGCTCAAGATACAGGCCAGATTTCCATGAATGTTATTTTTCACAAGAACTCAGAGACCACTAGAAAGGGCCAAGTAAAGTTACTTAAAAAATTTACAGTCACAATAAAGAGTGCAAAGCTCTGGGGCTCTTGGATGTTGAAACTGAGGCACTACAGTACTGTGTGAAAATGATTTGGAGAATGGTTTGGAGATAAACCTCTAACACCAGTGGGACTGAGATTTTGGCAAATACAGAGGAGAAACTGGCTAGAATCTGTTAGCACAGAATCATTCGAATAATGGATCTTTGATTTTTCAGAGGAATAGTTTCAACTATGGAAGGGGACCTTTGTACACCTAACCAGTTGGCATCCATTTTTCCAATTAAATAAATGTGGACTGTTGTAGCCAGGAAGATAAGGAAATAGACCATGGACCAGAGGCTACAGGGTTCAAATACCATCTCTGCCAGGCTGTCACTGTTGGCCCCTTGAGCAAGACCCTTAACCCACAACTGCTTGGAATGTAAGATTGCATAAGTTGTAAGTTGCTCCAAATAAGGGCGTCTCCTAAATGTAAATATATTTAATAATTACAAAAGTAAAACTTTTCATTAAATTGAAGGCCTTTAAATAGTTTAAAGCCCAAAATTGCTAATTAAAGTAATTCTACTCAATTTCCTTGCTTTATTTTGTATTTGACAGATGGATTTAAAACTTGATTGTTTCAAATTCATAAAAAAAATGTCATTAAAAAATACATTACTTGGCATGTGTGCACGGTGCATTTGGACTTTTCTTGGTCAGCAACACATAGGACGCAAATGTAAGCATGCTCTGGAAGGGATGCCAGTACATTGCAGGATTGGCAGTGGTCACGCTTGCAGAGCTGGGAGTGATCCTGAGGGTGGCCTATCCAACCTCAGACATAGTCAGTTGTGTCCTCATGTGACACCCAACCAAAAGGCACCCCATGGGCTTAAACTCTGCAGTAAGGTCCCTGTGGTGCTGGGCTATAATGTTAGATGTTACTACTGTGGCACTTGGAAACTCAGAAACTCTTTTACTAATGTCCTCTTTTTTCTGAATGTGGCATAGTTCATATGAACACAATCTTTTTAGTGCAGAGCACCACTACAACCCACTTCTTTAATGTCATCTCATTAATTGGAAAACCAGTTAATATGAATAGTCATTAACCCCCTAGGGATTCATAAATAACTATATTGAACGACAGTGTTCAATATAGACATGAAAATTTTAAATTTTTATTGTTAATATAATTCCTTATATTGTAAATTCATAGCAGAGAAGTGCTATACTACTGAGGTCAATATCCAACTAGACAATAGGGCAAATTCATTTCATTTCAGAAGTTCAGAGGTAAAAGTTCAGCAAGAAATCTTTGTAGCACAAATTACCTACTCTGACAGTGACATGGCTGACTAGCTTACGTCAAAACACATTTTCTAGTAATTGTGCTGTTTCTGTTTTCTGTGATCTTTCTCTTTGCATTAGTTTCAAACCTGCAAAGCACAAGAAATTTGACCTGCGTGACAACTTCTGCCGGAATCCAGATAAAGATGTGAGGGGGCCCTGGTGCTTCACCAACTCTTCAGAGACTCGGTATGAGCAGTGTGGACTGCCCCAGTGCTTAGAAGGTAGAGCATCTTGACAGTTAGGTTTAATCATGTAAACCTATATGTCTGATGATTGCATGATGTCATTTATATGCAGTTATAGAGAGTGCAATTTAATACATACATATATTATATTATCCTATACTGCATAAAGCATATAAGGTAAAATCTACGAAAACCCAGGACAATAGGAGTGCAGAAATACAGACAATACATGCCAGCCATAGTAGAGGTTATTGTCGAAGAGAGAATGTATGATAATTCTAAGGAGCCAGGGCAGAACAGCATAGGACCAGTTGCAGGATTAATGGACTTTAGATGGCTGTATAACGCCCATGTTTTGTATGTATGTTTATGCAGTGGAGTGTGTGCTGTGTAATGGGGAAGGATACAGAGGACCAGTGGACCGCACAGAGAGTGGCAAAGAGTGCCAGAGATGGGACTCACAAAAGCCACATAAACACAAATATCAGCCACACAGGTATGACCTGTACTGTGATTGGGGTCCAAGTCAGTAATTATATCAAAATCTTATTTAGACACTTGAAAAATGTATTTGACATAGCCAGTGGGCTACAACAAATACAGTCTGCCTACTATTTGTAAAGTATTTTTCACTATTTTCTTTCTAATAACTGCTTTTCCTCTCTGTTTATAGGTATTCAGGTAAAGGCCTGAACGATAACTACTGCCGTAATCCCAATAACGATGTGCGTCCGTGGTGCTATACGATGGACAGGAACACACGGTGGGAATACTGCAACATCAGTGTGTGTGGTCAGTTGCCTCTATCTCTTTCAAAATTTCTGTCAAAATTTAGAACACGCCTGCTTTTAATGCATTTTTAGCCATTGTATTCACCTGCAACTGTATTCACAAAAGCCAAACAAAGTAGTTTGGTAGTGTGTTTGCTGCTAGAGCTCTGTGAAATATTAATTTCATTGTAGGGTTTGATGGCTCTCTGCACAAAACTTTAGGCATTTTCCAAAATTATTATATAATCATATAAGTTATACACTTGGAATTATCCAAAGGTGCATGTTATTGCAACAACACAGTAAGACTAGCTGCTAAATTTGTAAATAAAAAAATGCTCCTAAATGTATTTAAGGACAACCACATGTAGCAGTCCGTTATGTGTGCAGTATCGCCCCTCATATTTTGTAAACATTTTATTATATAAGTTGTCAGTCTCCAGCTTGTATTACAGTGTACATTTGCTGTGCCCTCAAAATAACTCAACACACAGTCATTAATGTTTAAACCACTGGCAACACAAGTGAGTACACCCCTAATAGAAAATGGCGATTGTGCCCAAAGTGTCAACATTTTGTGTGTCCACCATTATTAACCAGGACTGCTTTAATTCTCTTGGGCATGGAGTTCAATAGACCTTCACAGGTTACCAGTGGAATTGTCTTCCACTCTTGCATCATGACATCACAGAGCTGGTGGATGTTCGAGATCTTGCTCTCCTCCACGGAAGCTCAATAGGGTCCCTTGTTTTGCGTCCCGACTGGGAACAATGCGTGAACTGATAGTGAGAGGGCACCGTGGCTCCAATGGGGCAAGCGTGCAAAGGACACGATTTGGGTCGTCTCCCAAGTGCTGAGGAACGGAGGTAGTCTAAACTACTACCATAGCATGAGCTCGAACGCGCATGTAGCGCGAGTAAGCCAAGCCAGGGCGCGTCCCATTCAAGTTAAGTGCCGACAACGGAGGAGCGTGAGCTCTGGCGTTCGAGGAGTGCACAAGTACGGAACGGGAGACCCTTAAAGTGCCCCTAAAAATACTTAATACCTCAGGGGTTCCCCCCGTACATGTCCATCGGCACTAAAAGCCCCGGCACTAAAAGCTTCTGGAATGGCAGCCATGTAGATTAATTTGATACAGTGTGTGGCGTATGGTCTGACCACTGACAGGTTTGGACATTTTTACTTAGTGGTGTACTCACTTTTAGTGATAGTAATGATCTCAGAAATATTTGCAGGACAACCTCTGGCTACATGTGTTGCCTTTCATTTCATGGCTTACAACTGGCATTTTTCCATCTAGATAACAATTGCAGAGCATAAATTTTGAATAAAACTTAAAAGATTGCAACACTTCCTTTACGTCCTCTAGCGGTCACCAGATTTATTGCTGATCGAGGTTCTGCAAACTATGAGTATGAAGTTGTGGGCAAATATGTCAAAGTCATGTCTAGCAGTCAGTGATCTCTCACCAATAAGTACACTACCTAAGGGTAGCCTCAAAAAGCCTTTTTTCTTTTATACCCTCTTATGGCAAAACCAATGTCTAATTTGGCCGCACCTGTAATCACTGCTGCATGCCAAGTTTTACCTCGAAACAGAATTTTTGTCTGGGTGCTTTATTTTTTCTTCTCAATTAATGTGTTTGAACTTTCAATATTTTAAAAATACTGTAGGTAAGTCAATATAGCAAACATGCTCACATTAGTAAAAACACTAGTATTCCACTCACTTTTCATATCCATCTGCATCTGGTAGCAAGATCCCAGACGTCATAAATTGATGATGGTCATAAATTGGTTCAGCTATACACTAACTTTTAGTGTTGAGCATCAGCTTGAAGACCATAATGCACACTGCCTCTGAAGAATAGTCATACACTATTATCTGGCAGTCTGGCAAAAGCATATTTGTTTTGATTTGTGCCAGCAAAATGCTAATACTGGATGCCATATTGCCAACTGGATGTCTTATTGGCAATCGTCTTATAGCCCAGGCCATTTTTATGTGGCTCAACAATTCTTTTTTTCAGATCCTCAGAGAGTTCTTTGCCATGAGGTGCAATTTTGAACTTCCAGTGACCAGCATGAGAGAGTGTGAGAGCAATAACATAAATTTAACACACCTGCTAACGATTCACACTTGAGACCTTGTGACACTAATAAGTCACATGATCTTGGGGAGAGAAATGGGTAATTAGGCACAATTTGGCCAGTTTCACTTAGGGTTGTAAAAACTTTTGTTGCCAGCTGTTTAGCTGTTTAATGGCTGTGTGATAAGTTATTTTGAGGGCATACAAGCTGTAGGCGGACTACTTTACATTGTGTCAAAGCGTTATCTTAGTTAGAATAAGATAGTTAAAAAATACGAGGGATGTACTCACTTTTGTGAGATACTGTATATTCCGAAATAATAACTGCTAATTATGTAAGGTTTATTGGGGACATGCAAGTTCATAACATAATGAGCGCAAAATGGGAGGATTTCTCTTTAACACCCCTTTAAATGCATCAATGAATGTTTCTTCAGAACTGAGGAACTCTGAGACATGGGAGCCCCTTGGTGAGGCAGAAACATACCAAAATGAGACGAAACAAATTATCAAAGCAGGGGTGCCTGCCAATGATAACGAGCTCAGTCATAATTTATCACTGTTTTACAAGTGATACAGAGGGAAATGACTTAATTTAAAAATATCAGTATGCAGACTTTCTGTCCTTCATACTTTTTGTGAAACTGCATGTTAAGTGGCTTGTTTGTGGCTTAAGTATATATGTTCATATATCCTACATATTATATAGCAATGCTGTATAGCAGTATGTAACTAAATAGCCAAGATACTGCAGTGTTTCCCATACAATGATTTAAATAGTATCAGCATTGGCCATGACATATTTGTTTCTTGTTCATATCACACAAAGCTGTGTGCAGTCCAACCTCTCCTTACATTGTACTCTCTCACCCTCACACACACACAAACATTCATGGAATTAGAAACTGGTTGCATGTGACAGCTCAACCTATTTCTTGTTTTATGATTACACGGTCATTCATTTCAGAATAGAGTAACTGACAGAGAATTTGCTCTGAAAAGCTTTGAGAAACAAACAAATTTAACTCTGGTGGCTGTGAATGGTCTTTAGTATTTACACTTAAATTCTAACCAAATATTTCAACATTTTTAAGTGCTATGCTGTGTTTGTATTTATTGCTCCATGTGGGTGTAGGACTGTTTAGCATTTATCAGTGTGCAGTGCTTTGTTAGATGTATGCAGGCATGCCCGCAGCATTCCGTAAATCCCACAGTCTGTGTGCCTGGTGAATTACAGCTAGGACTAAGAGTTCCTGTTTAATTTAATGATAGAGCAAAATGGGATAGAATGCACTCTGCCAAACCCTGTGTCTGTCTTGAAATACAGAATTGCCTAACACAAAATGCATATTTCGTCATATCTACAGTACTTCGAATAATTCATCTCATCTTTGCAGATTCAGATCAGAAGTCTGACAAGGTTGTGACCAGCCTATGCTTTCAAGGGCAGGGAGAGAATTATCGGGGTATGGTGAATGCGACATCAAGTGGTGTGACCTGTCAGCGGTGGGACTCACAGTTCCCACATAATCATTCCTACACACCTCAAAACTACAAATGCAAGTGAGTCATTGTCCATACCGTGAAGTGTGTAGGCTACATTGAACTGTTCCCCAAACCTCTTGCAGCAATAAACTCAAACGTCTAGTTGATATGAAGCTACATTTTAGTATCGTCTTTAGCATGATAATCGTGTCGTAAACAACAGATTCTACTGTAATTTTACATTTAAATATATATATATGTCAAATAACATTTTTGTTTAAGTTTATTGACAGACTAGTCTCGAGTGCATATACCTAAAAATTTTGATTTACAGTGCATCCAGAAAGTATTCACAGCGCTTCACTTTTTCCACATTTTGTTACGTTACAGCCGTATTCCAAATTTTATTAAATTAATCTCTTTCCTCAAAATTCTACACAA